>APFE031536054.1:0-36832 GCA_000404065.3 Pinus taeda | reverse complement strand
GGAATTCCTCATATAGCTGCACTCTTAGTAATTCATTCTGAGCTTTGATCTCCATGAAACCCTCTTTGACTGTGGCCGACTTCTGGCCCTGCTGTCTGGAGGAAGATACCTCCACGGTGTGCTGCCAAGGCTGTTCTAGCTGGACTGAGCTGGTGGCCGTATGTTGGCTTGCTTGCGTTTCCCTGTTTTGGCTTTCTTCCAGCTCTTCACTTATGTCTCCTTCAGCTTCAGGGTCTGTCCTTGGCCTCTTGGCCTCAGGTTGCTGCAATGACCCTGTAGGAGGTGTTATTTCTTCTCTGTCCCTTTTCTTCCCTCTCTCATTATTCAGAGGGGTCTGCAATACTAAGTTTTGGATTTGTTCAGTTTGCAGGGGAGGAGCCTGTGTTGTTTGCAGGTCTTTTGAGGCACTAGACTGCCCTGTTTCTGTCTCTTGATGCTCATCCATCTTCTCCTTTCCTTTTGCAGTTGTTGCTGGAGCTTGCTGGATGTCCTGTGCTGTTTGTGCAGTAGAGGTGCCTTCTTCTGTCTGGATTGTCTGCTTGAAAACCTGTTGACAAGAGTCCAAGTCAAGAGTTTTTTCCAGGTCTTTTACATTTTGCTCCATTAATTCTTCCTGAGTCAGTTCTTCTACTATTGATCCAGGCACCCATTCATCCTGATTAGCAAACTCTTGTACTTGAGGGAGGGGGGTGTGTTTATAGGCTTGCAGCCTATATTTGACTCTCCTTGCACTGATGAAACCTTCAGGGTCATAGGGGACCCACCAGAAACTCCTCTTGAGTTTGAGTTGATGTCCTAGTATTTGGTCAGCTTCTTGCCAACCATCCTTTTTGTTCATTGTGAATGGGCCTAGGTGATCCCTGAATTTCAGGTTGGCCTTCTTCTTGGCACTGTGAAAGTGTGTTAGGTCGGAGTTTATCAGTTGCCTATAGTACTCCAGAGCAAATAACCTCATAGGAACGTACTTTGGGAGTCTGTATGGACAGAGCTCACAGCCATAAATTCTGATGACAGAGTGGTTTTGGCACAAGTACCAGTCACCAATTTTGTAGCTTCTGGATAGCTGCAAAATCTTCTGCATATCCTTGGATAGTCTTGCAGGGGGAGTCCTCTTTAGTAGGCAGATGACTGGATATACAAATTGATCAATAAACTCACAGTATAAGGGGAATCCTGGACCTGGTGGAAGACTGAAGACCAGAAGATCACAGACCTTCTTTCCCCTTGTGAGTCTAGCTTCTTGATTAAGCATTGGAAGCTGTCTGTTTGATAGTATAGGAATAAATGGTAAATGTATGAGGAATATTTGAATATTGCCTCCCTGTCCAGTCTTGTCAACTCATCATGAATCTTGATGGTAATGTACTTGGCATAGTTGTATTTGATAGCAGGGGGCTTCATAAGACTGTATGCGGACAGCATGACCAGTACATTTATATCAACATGTTCATTTGTGGTGAACCCCAGCACAGAGGTCACCATGTCTACCAGTAGCTTGCCCACTTCATTGAAATCTTTATATGAGAAAGGGGGTGGCCCAGAGGGCTGGCAGTCTGCCTTCATGAATTTCCTGGCTATGGCTTCAATGTCTAAATCCGAAAGTCTGGAGCCCACATCTAGCAAAAATTCCAAGGAGAAAGGGTACAGCAGCTGGGTCTGTTTGTAATTGAGCATCTGGTTGATGGAGTCTGGGGTTATGTAGAAGAGGATGCTCCCAGATGGAGACCTCACAGCCCTGAGCTTCTGGTCATAATTCTTTGCACACAGATGGATGATTTCTGGGAATATATTGATAGAAGGCAAAAAATAAGTGGGCAAATTGGACTGCCAGACCCCATATAGGTCACTGCCGTCTAAGTGAGTGTTCCTCAATTGACAATATGTCTGTAAATGGTTTCTTTGTGCCACAAAATCTGTGATGAGAGCATCATCATCCACCAAAGGTATAGCTTCTAGCTCTCTGTTGGGTGGGTTAATGGGTAAAGCATCCAGAGTAGCTGAAGCTGCCATTGTTTTGATCTTTGCTGGTAGCTTTCACTATGTCTCAAGCTTGGTGTGAAGGGGACTACTGCTCTCTGTCTGCAGTGAGCAGTTTTGGAAGTCTAAGGGCTATCACAGGCTTAACTACTCTGTGGGGCACTCTTTTTAATACAGCAGAATGTTTTTAGCTGGATAGCTGGTCAATTGCAGAGGTTTTGCTTATCAGAGGTGAAGGAGGATGCAAAGCAGTGCTTCTAGCTTGTGGCTGGGCTTTGTAGCTGCCCTTTTGTGGAAAATTTAGGCAGAGTTTTCAGCTGGTCGCGGGTTTCCCTGGAAGTTTTTCTGTGTAGGGGTTACAGAGGTCTCACTGGCAGCTTTACGAGTGAATTTCAACCATATGGTTTCTTGAATTACAGTAGTATTTAAGCAGGAAGCAGGATTTACATGGAGAATGAGAGGGAAAGAGGGTGCCTACGGCGAAATACCTGTTTGAATGGCGTATGGGCAGTTGCAGCGGTCGAAGTGGTTGGATTGTGTATGGCTGAGTTGACAATGGAGGGAGCAACAGTTGTAGCGGATGACTTTTGCTTTTTGACCGTTGGAAATCAAATTCGCCTTCAGCTGAGCTCCAGGTTGTTCGGCAGAAAATGTTAAAAAACAACGGTTTTTACCCCTTTTTATGCATTTCGAGCGAATGGGCGCTTTTTTGTGATGACGTCATGCTGACGTCATGATGGGCCCAAGTACGGAGGAGATGACATGGCAGGTAACATGGATGCCTAGGTGGCATGGATGCCCAGGTGGCATGGCCATGGTGGCGGGGTAGTCAGAGCAATGCGTGGGGCCGGGTGAGGTGGAAGCACGGCAGCGGTCAAGAAGTGGGGTGACGTCACGCTGACGGAGGCGTGACGTCAACGTGAGGGGAAGGGCGGTAAATGGTTTCCCCGGTAGGCCCTCAGGCGGTAAGTGGTTTGGAGGGGGGGGGGCAGCGAACACATCCCGCACCTGACGCGTGGCAGGGGTACGGCGGCAATACCGCCCATCCCCCGGACGCAAAAGGTCGGGCAGGTTCGTAGGCGGATCGACCGCCCACCATTGGATGGCGGGGCAGGAGATCTGACGGCTGGCGGCGATCGGGACATGCCGGCGGGTTTGTGCAGTGGGGACCCGCCCTTTGATTTGACATTTATTTTAATAAAGGCGCGGGGGAGGGGGTAAAACTATAGTATTTTGGGTTTTATGGGTTTATTTGCCCGCGCGAATTTAATTAAAATTTGATTTTTTCAACTTTAGACAATGGGTCTTAGGGCGGAGAAGGGGACAAAAGGGTTTTTTAGGGCGGGGAACCTTGTGTCATATTTTTTCAAAGGGGTTATGGGTAGGAGGGGTTTTATTGGGATTTTTTCTTTGCAAATGAGGGTCAAATGAACAAAATGACATGGAATGAGAGGGGGTGACCTGGGAGGTTCATCAAAGTGACCAGGTGTCATTTTGATTCCCTTTTAAACAGAACATATGGCTATAATGCCAGGGGAGGGATATTTATAGAAAATTTGGGGTTTATACACCATGGTGTTAATACTAATAGGGAAGGGTGAGATAGGGGAACTACATAGTAGGATTAGCTGTTAATGTGGGGGAAGAATATGGATGAGGATCAGTACACCCAAGTCCTTTTGAAAATAACTTAGTGTAAATGGTAGTTCAAAATGAAAAGACTTTTACACAAGAAATGTGGCTTTTAAGGCCATGAGAACATGACAAAGACATAAACTTCTGTGCTCTGTATAGCTTGGGAAAGGGTGTTAGTAATGAGTGATATACAAATGAAAACAGGGAAGTTAGTCATGCTCCAGTGTGTTGATTTTGCTGTAGATGTTTAGCAGCTTTGGTCTTGAAAGAGGCTCTACTTCTGCAAGCCCATCTACCTACCCAACTATTTTGCCTAACATTTTCATTTCTTCTTGTAGGGTGCATTTAGGCTAGCAAACCCTTTTAAATGCCTTTTCTTTTACATTGGCTTTTTGCTCTCATTTCCTATTTAAGGCTACCCTTATTCCTTCCAGGCCCCAGTTTAAACAGTTGGGAGCCTCAGCTTCTCTACCTAGCTACTGATCTGCCAAGATTAAACAGTTTGGACAGATTTCTTTCTCTTTTCTACAACATGAATATTGAAAACATGGCATGATCCAGTTTAGACTGTTGGATCATCCATCAAAATTGAGTCCCTACCAAGATTGAGACACACCTTGTCTCCTTGTGGAAATATGGGATCTTTGCATTCAAAGCAGAGCATATTTGGACCTTTGATCATCAATCATGAAATATGAAACCTATTGGTATAGGTATCCAACACCAGTGATGAAACATTCCAACTAAAAGGCGTCTCGTAGTCCTTCAGTCTGGATGGCCATTTGTTCAAATGCAACAATTTAGTCTCGTATTGTACCTGTTTTCCTCAACTTAGTGAGATGACCCAGAAAGTGAGATTCCTAATCAATGCGGCCACAAATAGATTTTGAGGACAGGTTTCAAGTTGGCCTCCCTTGATAATATTTCTGATGCCATTGCCACCACTACCATCACTCTTGGCCCAAGTAAAGAGATACTACATGTAGTTTAGTTTCATCTTCCCATATATTGTTAAGGCAGAAATATATTTCCATTTGTGCCACCCATACCACTAGGTCAGAGCCATCAAATTTGTACATGTCTAGCTTGGGTGTTTGGTGGCTTGAATATTGGTGACCTCCATGGAAATGAATGTGATGGTTGGATTCTCCTTCGAAGTGTGCATCAACACTATGTTCTTACCTTATGGGTTCGCAAGACATATGCAGGGTTGTCAATGCTTCTACGATTTTGTTGGGAAGGGATGCCTACAATTCATCAAAAAAAAATTCAAGGACTTCGACTCTCTCCACTACCTTCTCCATAGCCATAACTTGAGAGTTGGTACTGTACATACACTAGTCCTAGGTTCTGATTTGAAACTCTATATGGAACATGACTTGCTTCCCATAAACAAGCTCATAGGGAGTATGTCCTGTCGTGTTTCTCCATGTAGTTTTGTAGGCCCATAAGGCTTCAGGAAACCTTTCTGCCCAATCTCTTATGTGTAGATGTACAATCTCAGTGAGAATTCCTTCAATCACCTTATTGGTAGATTCAACTTGACCATTTTCTTGTGGATGATAAGGAGTAGACTTTATGTGTTTGATCTTGTAATATTCCATAAGCCTTTCCACCATTTTAGATGTAAATTGAGATCCGTGATCTGTCACAATTTCTATTGGAACACCAAAACGAGTGAAGATGACCTCAAAAAGAAAATTAACTACAAATTTTTCATTAGAAAAAGGTAATGCTTTAGCCTCTACCCATTTAGTGACATAATCAGTGCATACCAAAATATTCTTCTTTTGTTTAGATGGAGGATTAATTGGTCCAACAAAATCCAAGGCCCATTTTTCAAAAAGGTTCAATGAGTACCTGAGTTTGTTGTGGCATTTCATTTGAATGAGCAGGTTTTCCTACCCTTTGGCAGCTATCACATCTTTTGACATATTCTTTGGCATTTCTAAAGATGGAAGGCCAATAATATCCTAAATGAAGGATTCTATAGGTTGTACTCTTATTAGCAAAGTGTCCACCACAAGGTTCATCATGACATGCCTTAAGAATTTCAGGCATTTCATCTTCTCGAACACATCTTCTGACCATGAGATCTGGACCTGTTTTATACAATTCATTAGTAATCTATGAGTAACTTGCACTTGTTTGAACAATTTTTCTTTTCTCCTTGGGAAACAAATGTGAAGGTAATTTTACTGTGAATAAGTAATTGGGAATATCTGCAAACCAAGGGGTCTAAGTAGTTACTGCAAAAACATATTCATTAGGAAATTTGTCTTCAAATGGAGTGTCATCTTTGATATTTTGAATTGTAGACAAGAAATCAGTAACTATGTTTTGTTTTCCAAGTCTATCTAGAATAGTGATGTTGAATCCTTGCAGGAGTAACAACCATCTTGTAACTCTTCCATTAGTAATAGGTTTATTCATTAAGTACCTAATTGCAGAGTGATTTGTATGAACAAATGTTTCATAGCCTGTTATTTAATGTCTATACTTGATAGCATGAACAACAACTAAGAATTCATTTTCAGTTATAGTGTAATTTAACTCAATGGGAGTCAAATTCTTGCTTGTGTAATAGCTGGCATAGGGGATCAAATAGAGTTCTATCTGAAGCATCTGTTGAAATATGAAAAGGTAGTTTCCAATTTGGACCTCTTAAGATGGGTGTTTCATATTTTTTTTCTTTTAAAGTCTCAAATGCCAACTCGCAATCAGGATTCCAATTGAATTCGCAATCTTTGGTGAGTAATTTGAAGAGTGGAGATGCTAGTTTAGTGAAATTTTCTTTAAACCTTCTATAGTATCCTATGAATCCTAGAAAACTTCTAACATCCTTTTGACAACTTGGAATTGATAGTTTAGAGATGACTTTAGCTTTAGATTTATCAACTTTAATTTCATCTCCTAAAATGTGATGTCCTAAAAAAATCCCTTCTGTAAACATCATAAAACATTTTTCATGGCTTAGTGAAAGGTTTTCTTCCTTAAATCTTTTAAGAAATTTTTCCAAATTTTCTAAAGCTTCTTCCAATGTATTCCCATAAACTATAAAGTCATCTATATACACCTCTACACAATCATGTATCAGATCAGAAAAAATTCCTAGTAATGCCCTTTGGAATGTTGCAGGTGCATTGCACAATCCAAAAGGAAGTACTCGGTAGGCATAAGTTCCCCATGGACAGGTGAAGATGGTTTTATCTTGATCTTTAGGTGCTACCTGAATTTCATGGTAACCACTAAAACCATCCAAAATTGAGAAATACTTCTTACCTGCTAATGTATCTAACACTTGATCTATAAAGGGCAAAGGAAAATTATATTTTAGGGTAGCTTTATTCAATTCTCGATAATCAATACATAACCTCCATTTACTATTCTTTTTAGGCACAATAACTAGAGGAGAAACCCACTGGCTATCTGAAATTGGGTAAATGAAGTTTACATTTAGCAATTTTTACAGCTCCTCTTTCATAATTTCCCTAAGATTTGGATTCATCCTTCTTTGAGGTTGTCTAATAGGTTTAAAATTTTCCTCAACGTAGATGTGATGTATACAAGTCTTAAGACTAATTCCTTTCATGTCAGTGTATTCCCATGCATATGAAGAAGAATATTGTTGTAATGTTTTGATTAGCTTTTCTTGTTGTAATTTTTCTAGGATATTGTTTATGTTCAATGTTTTCCCTCGAAAGATTTCAACTGTAGAGCTACCAAATTATTCCATAGAATAAAGAGACATCTGCCTAGATGAAAAATATTCAATATTGGATTTTTCTTGAAATTTATCATGTTCATATTTTGGAGATGATTCAAAATTTTCCATTATATTTCAAATTTGACTATCTTCACTAATGGTTGAAATAATAAAGAGAGGTTGAATACCATTTTCATCATCAATCCATTCTTTGTCATCCATCTCTGTGATTTTGTTGGAGGATATAGAGTGAATTTCTTATTTGATTTACCATCAGAGATATACATATCACCAGATCTACAACTAATGAAAGCATCAGTTGTAGCCAGCCAAGGTCTTCCTAATATAAGTGGATGTCCTCCTAGATTGTTCTTAGGGGTCAAGATCATAAAATCAATAGGGTACTCCTAAGAGTCTAAGGACATTGAAATATCTTCTAACACACCATCTGGTTTGATTACAGATATATATGCCAATTGCAGTGATATAGGTGTATAAAGAAGACTAGGAAGCTTGAGTTGTTCCATGGTTTGTTTGTTCATGATGTTTATTGTTGCTCCTAAGTCAATCAATGTATTCGGAATTTCAACTACATTGATATGTGTTTTTACAATAGGACTTCTTGGATCTACATATTTTTGTATGGCAATTTTTCCCATCATTATGTCTACTATTTTCCTGCCAGTTGAATTCTTTTTATTTCTTTTGTTTTTCTTCCTAGTTTCTTCATGCTCAACTCCTTTATTGTTTTAGCTAGAATTGGAATCTCCTTAATTGCTTTTAACAAAGGGATTTTGATATAGACATTTTTCAATCCATCTAGAAAATCATAATTAGGCAACATAATATGCTTTTCTACGCCTCTATCAACTTGTAATCTTTCAGGAAAAGGAGGTGTAGAAGTAGATACTAGAGGTTGCTTTATGATAGGAGTTGAGTTTATTAGTTCTTTCTATTTTTCATTTTCAGTATTTTGGTTTTGAAGAGATGTTCCTTCAAAACTTTTATTTGGCTGTAGAGAAGGCTTTTTCTTTTCTAATATCCTTCCAGATCTCAATTAGACATCATTGAGATCTAGAGGATTGATCATATAAGTTGGAAATTGTTGTCCTTCCACCATATAGGTATTCTGAGGATTTTGATTGTTGGGATTTGGTAATGGTTGGGCAGGTAACTAATTTGGTCTTTGTGGGAATGGCAGTGAAAGTTGAGGATTTTGGTTTTGAAGTTGGGGCTGTTGATTTTGTTGAGGAATTTGTTGGGGAGGATAGTTTGGATATGATGGAGGATATTGATAGTATTGAGAGAATCTTCCATAGGGATTTTTCACTCCTTGAGCCCAAGGTCGAGATTGAGATTGAGATTGAGGCCAAGGTTGCTGCCAAGAATTCCAATTTGGTGGGGGCTGAATATACATTTGGTTGTTAAAACCCTAGTTTTGTGACCCCTGCCAAGGTATTCTAGAGACAAAGCAAAGAGATTCTGTTGGATTTGAAATTTTTTCCTCTTAAAAAATAACCTTAAGAACAGGAATTAAAGGACAACTCTTGGTCTCATGGTTTTATGAACAAATCACACAAGTATCTATGATTTTTGCATCCAAAGGGCATTCTCTTAAAGCATGCTTCTTTCTAAATTTGGGACAAAATAGCTAAAGCATAAATCTCGGCTTTCTTCTTGTTTTGTAACTTAAGGGTGTCTATCTGTTCATTAAGGGTCCCTAGAATATCTATTTTAAATTCATCAAGCATGTTTCCAATTTCTATCCTACTCATTGATCCAATTGCATATTTATTCACTTTAGCAAGGGAAGGATCTATTTGACCTTTCCTAGTTTTGGATTTTCCTATTGAGAGATGAACACATAATTCTCCAATGTCATTTAATGAGTGTTGAGAGATGTCTCCCTTCACCATCATGTTAAGGATGTCTATCCACTCATCTCTAATGGCTTTTAATAAAGTATCTTTTAAAGTATCTTGATCTAAGTTTTCCATTTTTTCTCTTTTTAAGTTATAGTTGAATCTTTCAATTAAATCCTTCAAATTTTCATCCTCTCTTTGCATCATTTTAAACACTGCATCTTTGTGATTGATAGGCATGCAATAATCCAAATACCTATCCAAAAATGATTTCTTCATGCCATTCCACGTTTTAATAAACTGAGTGACCAATCCCATGAACCATTTTAAAGCAGCTCCTTTCAATGTTGAAGGAAACAATTTAAGTTTTTGATAGTCTTGTAAATAATCATAAGTTCTGCACAAGACTTCAAATTCAAATAAAAAGGTTTCAGGATCTTCACTTTTTAATCCATGAAAATTTGGGAGGATGAAAGGTGAGATATTTCTCATTGTGGCATCTGTTTCTTCATCAACTATAGGGAATCCGAAAGAATTATCAACTTCCCTATTTCCTCTACCTTCTCCATCATTTCCTCTACCTCTTCGTCTACATCTTCCTCCTCCAAATAGTGTAAATTCTCCATTCAGAACTCAATCTCTTTCTTCTTCTCTTCCTGCCATTATAGATTCTTTAAGGTTAATATAAGATTCAACTTGCGAGGTTAATTTCTCTTCCTCTGGTTCCTCTATCAATGGTATGTGGAAGAAAGGTTCTACTTCTCCCTCTCCTCTAGGAATTTCTAATTCTTTAGCTAAAATATGTTCCCTTGTAGAGGTGAAAAAGGCTACTCCTTCGGTTGGAGATCCAAGACTTTCTTCCTCTATGATTGCCTCAGTAGATGAAGTAGGAGATCCTCTTAATTGGATTGCTAACCTTAGAACTTTAGGAAGTCTATGGCTAGTGAAGTGTGGAATATTAGTTTGATATGGAGGTGTATCTCTTCTTAGTCTTGGTGGAGTAAGTGGTGTTGTAGGAATTAAATCCCTGCCTCTAGCTATGAATCTACCAATAGAGTCTCTTTCTCTATGCATATCATTTTTTAGATGTAAGATATGAGGTTACCTAATTACACTTCCCCTGCAATGACGCCAAAATTTTTAGTCACTTTAGTGCCCTAAATTGCTTGCATAAATTATTAACCGAGGTTTGTAAATTGATGAAGTGTGGCGCACTATATGTGCTTAGTTAACTTTTCTCTTACTTCGTTGTTTTGTATTTTATGTTGTTTTTGGGGGGTTTCTGTTCTTTGGTGTCTAAGAATGTACAACCTGAAACTATGAAAAAATTTAAGTGAATCTAATGAATTTTAAAGGGAAGGAAATGTTCCTAAGTAATCTAATTTCCTAAAAATGGACCAAGAATTGTTGGCTAGTTAGAACCTAATAAAAAAAAACAGAGCATCTATCTTATCTTATCATTAGTCCTAATCCATGGATCTAATTCTTAAAACCAAGAATGAAATGGATGAAGAAGGTAACTCAGTAATTGCATTCATTAACATTCAACCATTTAGTTTTGGAATATGATTAAATCAATCTCCTTGAAATGATTATTGGGAATATCAATGATGCAACTAAGTGAGGATCTGAAAGCAAAAAGGTAAAAGCATGTAAAACTGACTGTAAAAAACTAATGTATTTTTTACTTTCTCCAACATTCAAATGTGAAGCATTACACTCTTGAAGTGTTGTGCAAGAAATCAATTATACCTTAGTTCCTAAGTTCCTAGGAAAATAACAATGTGTTGAGTAAATTCAATCACTGTATGAATTAGACATTTACCCATTTAGTTTAGGATCATCATCATCTTGAAATGGCTTTTGAAAACATCCATTAACATAGTTGATTGACAATTCTATTCTATGAAAATGAATGACAAAACCATTTTTCTCCACAAGATATCTTAGAAGAACAAGGTTGCACAGTTGTGATTTATCATTATGCTATTGATTTAAAACTGAAATCAAATATCATCCTAATTTAGAAAACAGATTTGTTGAAAATAGAGTAATGGAAATTGAACTAAAAACAACAATTGAAAAAACTCCTTCAGTGCAGGGGCCCTCTGCTACTAACGTGGCTATAATGCTAGGTAGTTGAATATGCACTTTAAATGATCATTGGCAACACGAAGTTTGTATTATGAAAAAAAACAAAGTTTGAATACAGAGTATTAGCAAAACCATGAAGTTAATATAATTCCTTATAACTTCTCTCGATTACATGCAACTGATATTTAAAGGAAAATTACGTAACTATTTATGAGATAAACTTGCTACAGGTGGATAATTCGAATTAAATGTAACTTTATTGTTTATGAGATAAACTTGCTACAGGTGGCTAATTTGAATTGCAATAGGACTATTTAAACTTTTGATTAGCTACAAGTGGCTAATTCAAATTAGATTTGCAACAGAACTGTTAAACTCTTGATTATCTACGAAAGAGCAAATCAAGAGTCCTACTACTTTCGGATAACGTACTTTGACTCCATATTTGACCATGACTTTAGGCTTGCTTTTTTTTCGATTTGGATCGAGTGAATAGGATAGAATCCATGTGGAGATGATTCTAGAAATTCCCATGTGGCCCAATTCTTCATTTGAAACCTGGAACCTACCAAACCATGAGAATAGCTACGGAATCCACAGTTAGCTGCAGAATAGGCTACGTGATGTAGCTAATTTGCAAAAATCTATTCAAACAACAAGAACATGAAAATATAATATGGTGATCATTTTAATGCTTTCCTTAAGACAAACCTAGCATTTATCATTGATTGGGTCTGTAATATTATGAGAAAGTAAGGGGAAAATGTGAGAAAAATGTCAAGGAGAGGGTAATTCTGAGGTTCAACATACCCCCGCTGCAAAATCATTGCATGTCCTCATGAAACTTGCCAAAAATGTGAGTTCTTCCTCCCCAATTCATTTGCTCAGACACCTCTCCTAGTGCATCCAATTTCCTTCTTTTGTTCTTCTTTGAAGTGACTGTCATTCTAGGCTTTGTCATAAGAAGCTTGCACTTAAGGTTAATGACTGCTCCATTCAAAATATTATTGTTTCTTTTCAATTTCTTGTTTTTATTATACCACAGTCCTAGATGCAGAATGGTATTATTGTGAATTGCCTTGTCCTATTTATTTTTTTCCTTTAAGGTCTCATTCTTATGTTTGATATGTCTGTTCAATATCTCTAATTCATAAATTTCTTGTTTGAGAGCATTAATTAGAGGTTCTTGTGGATTGATAGAAGGTTTTGGGTTCATTGAGGCACTTATCTTTTCCAGTGGTTCTATATAGTCATATATTTGTTGTTGTACTAGGTCTATGCCTGGAGATCTTCTGCTTGGGATACCTTCAAAATGATGAACAAGAAAATTTTGAGGACTGTGTGTAGAAGAGATGTTAACAGGAGATGGTTTTACGATTTCCTCTTTTAAATTTATAAACTATGTCCCTTTTGATGATGTTTTCTTTACCAAACCTCGGAGTCTAAAGCTTCTTCTAAGTTGTGGAGGACTTACATTCTCCTCATTTGTGACTTTTTTCTCTTTTCTTATCTTCCTTCTTGCCTTGATTTTATTCCTGATTTCTGCCAGTTCTTCAGAGATTAACTTTTCATCATCTTTCTCCAATGAAGACTCAGGTTTGTTTTCAATAGCTATACCAGTCTTCTTTCTTCTATTTCTTCTGACATTATCTTCTTTAGGTGACTCTGGAAATGGTTTCTAATAAGGAAATTCTCCCAAGTATCTCCTATGCAGCTTTTTAAATGAAACTCAATCGATATCTTTATTAGCCCATGATGATACATGGTTGTATCTATGAACTATATTCTCTTTTTCCATTTGAGGCCATCCTTCTTAAACTATTTAACAGGAAGAAAGGAAGATTGATTTCTCCATTTTCTAAGAAATCCATTAGTAAACGGATATGGTAGACATACATGCAACCAAACCTCCCCTCACAAGTGATAAATTTCTGTAAAACCAAGAGCATGTTCCTCCACTTACTCTTAAGAGTTGAAATGGGAATACCTTTTCTAAAAATAGAGACATCCATACCTGGGTTTTTGAGTATTACTTTCCATGACTCATTGTGGAACTCCTTATTCTTGAACCATCTTTCACCATGGCTTGGAAGTTCTGTAGCCTCAGTCATAAATGACTCAGCCACTACAAACTTGATATCTCCAATTTCTACCTCTATGCCATCAGAAGATCAAGCAAAAGATTTTGTAAAATCCTTATGAAAACCATCAAATTTCTCGATGAATTTAAGTCATCCAACTTTCTGCAACATTTCTTTGAGTTGTGAGTATCCTTCCATGTACCTTTCTCCTACCGGCTTTGATATGACAATTAGCCCCATGCCTTCTACTACGTAGAGTTATCAACCTTCATAATTACCCTTCCCGGTTTTATGAAATGAATTGGCTACGAATATGGTGAAAGGAACTGTGGGTTTGTATGAAATGAATAGATGGTAGGGGTTCTGGAGACACGTAGACAAGTATGTCATGTCGTAGTCATCACTGTTAATAATCAACGTGGGAGTTAATTATGGATTTGTTATGTGACAAAATATGGAGGATGTGGTGGATATGTACTATGATGGAGATTGCAATCAAATCAAATGATGATTCGTCAAGGAAACATATGAATATCCATATTATATATACTTTATGATTTAACCTTGCTATTTAAAATAATTATTTACACTTCACCTTTTAGAATTTAACTTTTTCGTTTGTTGTTTTCTTTGGTGTTGATCCATAGGTACCCTTTCAGCATATTGGTCTTCAAAACAATATTATTCAATTTCCTGCAATCATCATTTCTTTGTAAGTTGTATAATTATGCCAGAGTTGCTGAATGAGATATGGTTGCAGAATCAAATTAGTTGCAGAATGGAATCAACTACAGAACATGATAAAAAAATGAAGTATGGCTATGGAACATGAATGTGAAATGAAATGGAAATGGAATATGACAGTGACATGGAATGAAAGTGGAGTGGGATGGAATGAAACTATACAATAAAATGAAAATGGGGTGAGATGGAATGAGACTATAAAATGAAATGAATTTGCAGATTATGAATTGCAAATGAATGTAGCTTTATGTCACTACTTATTACATAAAGGAAATGGAAAATATAGGATGTCAGAAATATTTGATTTTCACCCTGTATTTTCTGTATAAGTATGCCAATTAATTATTGGTTTTCATACTTATACATTTTTTTAACGGGAAAAATAAAAGCTAAGTTAGTGGAGAAGAAGAATTCTTCTTCACCAACTTCATTTCTGTGTTATCTTGGAAAATCTTGATAAAATTCTCTCTTGAAATTGGCTTATGATATATCTTCAATTGATGACCATTCACAAGAAGAGGTACCTTTCTTTCATCTCTTGTCCTTATTCTCACTACTCCATTATTAAAGACTCCTTCAATCTCATATGGCCCAAGCCAATGAGTCTGAAACTTTCCTTGAAAATATTTGAATTTTGAATCGAACAAAAGTGCTCAATCCCCTACTTGGAAATTCTTCTCCTTGATATACTTATCATGCCATTTAGCCCTTTGTTGTTGGAATATACTAGTTCTTTGAACTACACCTTGCCTGATTTCATCAAGCTCATTGAGTTGCTCCAATCTATATTTCTGTACTGCTAATATTTCTGTGTCTATATTTTGAAGGTTCTAATTTGAAACTCTATAGGGAACAGGACTTTCTTCCCATAAACAAACTCATAGGTAGTATGTTATGTTGTGTTCCTCCATGTAGTTTTGTAGGCCCATAAGACTTTAGGAAGTCTTCCTGCCCAATATCTTCTATGTAGATGTACAGTCTTAGTGAGAATTCCTTCAATCACCTTATTGGTAGATTCAACTCGACCATTTTCTTGTGGATGATAAGGAGTAGACTTTCTATGTTTGATCTTGTAATCTTCCACAAGCCTTTCCACCATTTAGATGTAAATTGAGATCCCTGATCTATCACAATTTCTCTTGGAACACAAAAACGAGTGAAGATGTCCTCAAAAAGAAAATTAACAACAGATTTTTCATTAGCAAAAGGTAATGCTTTAGCCTCTACTCATTTAGTGACATAATCAGTGCATACCAAAATATACTTCTTTTGTTTAGATGGAGGATTAATTGGCCCAACAAAATCCAAGGCCCATTTTTCAAAAGGCTCAATGAGTACCTGATTTTCTAGTGGCATTTCATCTGAATGAGTAGGTTTTGCTACCCTTTGGCAACTATCACACCTTTTGACATATTCTTTGGCATCTCTGAAGATGGAGGGCCAATAATATCCTAAATGAAGGATTTTATAGGCCGTACTCTTGTCAGCGAAGTGTCCACCACAAGGTTCATCATGACATGCCTTAAGAATTTCAGGCATTTCATCTTCTCGAACACATCTTCTAATCATGATATCTAGACCTATTTTATACAATTCATTAGTAATCCATGAGTAACTTGCACCTGTTTGAACGATTTTTATTTTCTCCTTGGGAAACAAATGTGAAGGTAATTTTCCCGTGACTAAGTAATTGGCAATATTTGCAAACCAAGGGGTCTGAGCAGTTACTGCAAAAGGATATTCATCGGGAAATTTATCTTCAACTAGAGTGTCATCTTTCATATTTTGAATTCTAGACAAAAAATCAGCAACTGTATTTTGTTTTCCAAGTCTATCTAGAACAATGATGTTGAATTCTTACAGGAGTAATAACCATCTTATAACTCTACCATTAGTAGTAGGTTTATTCATTAAGTACCTAATTGCAGAGTGATCTATATGAACAAAGGTTTCATAGTCTGTTATGTAATGTCTGAACTTGTTGATAGCATGAACAACAACTAAGAATTCATTTTCAGTTACAATCTAATTTAACTCAATGGGAGTCAAATTCTTGCTTCTGTAATAGATGGCATAGGAATCAAATCTTTTTGTCCTAATACAACTCCCATAGTTGTATTTCAAGCATCTATTGAAATATGAAAAGGTAGTCTCCAATTTGGACCTCTCAAGATGGGTGTTTCAGAAATTTTTTCTTTTAAAGTCTCAAATGCCAACTGGAAATCAGGATTCTAATTGAATTCACAATCTTTGGTGAGTAATTTGAAGAGTGGGGATGCTAGTTTAGTGAAATTTTCTATAAACCTTCTATATTATCCTGTGAATCCTAGAAAACTTCTAACATCCTTTTGACAACTTGGAATTGATAGTTTAGAGATGACTTCAACTTTAGATTTATCAACTTTAATTCCATCTCCTGAAATGTGATGTCTTAAAACAATCCCTTCTGTAAACATCATAAAACATTTTTCATGGCTTAGTGAAAGGTTTGCTTCCTTACATCTTTTAAGAGCTTTTTCCAAATTTTATAAAGATTCTTCAAATGTATTGCCATAAACTATAAAGCCATCCATATACACCTCTACACAATCATGTATTAGATCAAAAAAAAAATCTAGTTTTGCTATTTGAAATGTTGTAGGTGCATTGCACAATACAAAAGGAAGTATTCGGTAGGCACAAGTTCCCCATGGAAAGGTGAATGTGGTTTTATCTTGATCTTCAGGTGCTACCTGAATTTGATTATAATCACTAAAACCAACCAAAAATGAGAAATACTTCTTACCTGCTAATGAATCTAACACTTGATATATAAAGGGCAAAGGAAAATGATCTTTTAGGGTAGCTTTATTCAATTCTCGATAATCAATACATACCCTCCATTTACCATTATTTTTAGCCACAATCACTAGAGGAGAAACCCACTGGCTGTCTGAAATTGGGTAAATGAAGTTTACATTCAGCAATTTTTGCAACTCCTCTTTCACAATTTCCCTAATATTTGGATTCATCCTTCTTTGAGGTTGTTTGATAGGTTTACAATTTTCCTCAATGTATATGTGATGTATACAAGTCTTAGGACTAGTTCCTTTCATGTCAATGTATTCCCACGCATATGCAGAAGAATATTGTTATAATGTTTTGATTAGCTTTTCCTGTTGTAATTTTTCCAAGTTATTGTTTATGTTCAATGTTTTCCCTGGAAATATTTCAATTGTAGAGCTACTAAATTCTTCCATAGAATAAAGAGACATATGCCTAGATGACAAATATTCAATATTAGGTTTTTCTTGAAATTGATCATGTTCATATTCTAGAGATGATTAAAAAATTTCCATTATATTTAAGATTTGACTATCTTCACTAATGGTTGAAATAGTAAATAGAGGTTGAATATCATTTTCATAATCAATCCATTCTTTGTCATCTATCTTTTTTATTGTTTTTGCTGGAGGATATAGAGTGAATTTATTAGTTGAGTTACCATCAGAGAGATACATATCACCAGATCTACAGCTAATGAAAGTATCAGTTGTAGCCATCCAAGGTTCTCCTAATATAAGTGGATGTCCTCCTAGATTGTTCTTGGGGGTTAAGATCATAAAATCAACAGGGTACTCCCAAAAGTCTAAGGACACTAAAATATATTCTAACACACCATCTGGTTTGATTACAGATCTATCTGCCAATTGCAGTAATGTAGGTGTATAAAGAAGATTAGGAAGCTTGAGTTGTTCCATGGTTTGTTTGCTCATGATGTTTGTTGCTACTCCTAAGTCAATCTATTCAAAATTTCAACTCCATTGATATGTGTTTTTACAACTGGACTTCCTGGATCTACATATTTTTGTATGGCAATTTTTCCCATCATTATGTCTGCTATTTTCCTACCAACTGAATTTTTTTATTTCTTTTGTTTTTCTTCTTGGTTTCTTCATGCTCAACTCCATTATTATTTTAGCTAAAATTGGAATCTCTTTAATGGCTTGTAACAAAGGGATTTTGATATAGACATTTTTTAATTCATTTAGAAAATTATAATTAGGCAGCATAATATGTTTTTCTACCCCTCTATCAACTTCTAATCTTTCAAGAAAAGGAGGAGTAGAAGTAGATACTGGTGGTTGCTCTATGATAGGAGTTGAGTTTATTGGTTCTTTATGTTTCTCATTTTCAGTATTTTGGTTTTGAAGAGACGTTCCTTCAAAACTTTTATTTGGCTATAGAGAATCTTCCTCAGAATTATCTTATTCTTGAATAACTACAGAAGGTTTTTTCTTTTCTAATATCCTACTAGATCTCAGTTGGACATCAATGAGATCTAGAGGAGTGATCATATAAGTTGTAAATTGTTGTCCTTCCACCATATAGGTATTCTAAGGATTTTGATTTTTGGGGTTTGGTAATGATTGGGCAGGTAACTGATTTGGTCTCTGTGGGAATGGCAGTGAAAGTTGAGGATTTTGATTTTGAAGTTGGGGTTGTTGATTTTGTTGGGAATTGTTGGGGAGATAGTTCGGATATGAAAGGAGGATATGATAGTATTGAGAGAACTTCCATAGGGATTTTGCACTCCTTGAGCCCAAGGTTGAGATTGAGATTGAGATTGAGGCCAAGGTTGCTGCCAAAGAATTCCAATTTGGTGGGGGTTGAATATACATTTGGTTGTTAAAACCCTGGTTTTGTGGCCCCTGCCAAGGTTTTCTAGAGACAAAGCAAAGATATTCTGTTGGATTTAAAATTGTTTCCTCTTGCAAAACAGCCTTAAAACCATGAATTGAAGGACAACTCTTGGTCTCATGGTTTTCTAAACAAATCACACAAGTCTCTATGATTTTTGCATCCAAAGGGAATTCTCTTAAAGCATGCTTCTTTTTTAATTTGGTACAGAAAATAGCTAAAGCATCAATCTTGGCTTTCTGATTGTTTTGTAACTTAAGGGTGTCTATCTGTTCATTAAGGCTCCCTAGAATATTTGTTTTAAATTTATCAAGAATGTTTTCAATTTCTACCCTACTCATTGATCCAGTGGCAGATTTATTCACTTTAGCAAGAGAAGGATCTCTTGGACCTTTCCCAGTTTTGGATTTACTCTTGAGAGATGAACACATAATTCTCCAATGTCATTTAATGAGAGTTGAGAGATGTCTCCCTTCCCCATCATGTTAAGGATGTCTATCCACTCATCTCTAATGGCTTTTAATAAAAGAGCTTTTAAAGTATCTTGATATAAGTTTTCCATTTTTGCTCTTTTTAAGTTATAGTTGAATCTTTCAATTAAATCCTCCAAATTTTCATCCTCTCTTTGCATCATTTTAAACACTTCATCTTTGTGATTGATAGGCATGCAATAATCCAAATACCTGTCCAAAAATGTTTTCTTCACGTCATTCCATGTTCTAATAGACTGAGTGACCAATCCCATGAACCATTTTAAAGTAGCTCCTTTCAATGTTGAAGGAAACTATTTAAGTTTTTGAGAGTCTTGTAAATAATCATAAGTTATGCACAAGACTTCAAATGCAAATAAAAAGGTTTCAAGATCTTCACTTTTTAATCCATGAAAATTTGGGAGGACAGAAGGTGAGATATTTTCCATTCTGGCATTTGTTTCTTCATCAACAAAAGGCAATCTGAAAGAATTATCAACTTCCCTATTTCCTCTACCTTCTCCATTATTTCCTCTACCTTCTCCAACATTTCCTCTACCTATTCCTCTACCTCTTCCTTCTCCAAATAGTGTAAATTCTCCATTCAAAACTCTCTCTCCTTCTTCTTCTCTTCCTTCCATTATAGATTCTTCAGGGTTAATATAAGATTCAAACTGTAAGGTCAATTACTCTTCCTCTAGTTCCTCTATCAATGGTATGTGGAAGAAAGGTTCTACTTCTCCCTCTCCTCTAGGAATTTATAATTCTTCAGCTAAAATATGTTCCCCTGTAGAGGTGAAAAAGGCTACTCCTTCTGTTGGAGATCCAAGATTTTCTTCCTCTAGGACTGCCTTAGTAGATGAAGTAGGAGATCCTCTTAATTGGATTTATGACCTTAGAACTTCAAGAAGTCTATGGCTAGTGAAATGTGGAATATGAGTTTGATATGGAGGTGTATCTCTTCTTAGTCTTGGTGGCGTAAGTGGTGTTGTAGGAATTAAACTCTTTCCTCTAGATATGAATCTAACCCTAAGTCTCTTTCTCTATGCATATCATTTTTTAGATGTAAGAGATGAGGTTACCTAATTACACTTCCCCAACAACAACGCCAAAATGTTTAGTCAATTTAGTGTCCTAAATTGCTTGCATAAATTAATAATTGAGGTTTGTAAACTAATGAAGTGTGGTGCACTATATGTGCTTAGTTAACCTTTCTCTTACTTCATTGTTTTATATTTGATATTGTTTTTGGGGGGGTTTCTGTTCTTTGATGTCTAAGAATGTACAACCTGAAACTATGAGAAAATTTAAGTGAATCTAATGAATTTTAAAGGGAAGGAAATGTTCCTAAGTTAATATAATTTCCTAAAAATGGACCAAGAACTGTTGGCTAGTTAAAACCTAATAAAAAAATACAGATCATCTATCTTATCTTATCATTAGTCCTAATCCATGGATCTAATTCTTAAAACCAAGAATGAAATGGATGCAGAAGGTAACTTAGTAATTGTATTCATTAACATTCAACCATTCAATTTTGGAATATGATTAAATCAATCTCCTTGAAATGATTATTGGGAATATAAGTGATGCAACTAAGTGAGGATCTGAAAAAAGCAAAAAGGTAAAAGCATGTAAAACTAAGTGTAAACAACTAATGTATTTTTGAATTTCTCCAACATTCAAATGTGAAACATTACCCTCTTGAAGTGTTGTGTAAGAAATCAATTATACCTTAGTTCCTAAGTTCTTAGGAAAATAACAATGTACTGAGTAAATTCAATCACTCTTTGAATTAGACATTTAACCATTTAGTTTAGGATCATCATCATCTTGAAATGGCTTTTGAAAACATCCATTAACACAGTTAATTGACAATTTTGTTCTAAGAAAATGAATGACAAAACAGTAAGAAAACTAAGCAACTGTGTATTCTTATTACTTCAATCTTAATTCAGTTTGGAAACAGAACCATTTTTCTCCACAAGATATCTTAGAAGAACAAGGCTGCACAATTGTGATTTATCATTATGCTATTGATTAAAAATTGAAATGAAATATCATCCTAATTTAGAAAACAAATTTGTTGAAAATAGAGTAATGGAAATTGAACTAAAAACAACAAATGAAAAACCTCCTTCAATGCAGGGGCCCTCTGCAATTGACGTGGTTGGAATGCTAGCTAGTTAAATATGCGCTTTAAACGATCATTGGCAACACGAAGTTTGTATTATGAAAAAAACGAAGTCTGAATACAGAGTATCAACAAAAAGCCTGAACTTAATGTAATTCCTTCTAACTTCTCTCGGTTACATGCAACCGATATTTAAAGGAAAATAGCATAATTGTTTATGAGATAAACTTGCTACAGGTGGCTAATTCGAATTAAATATAGCATGATTGTTTATGAGGTAAACTTGCTACATGTGGCTAATTTGAATTGCAATAGGACTGTTTAAACTTTTGATTAGCTACAGGTGGCTAATTCGAATTAGATTTGCAACAGAACTGTTAGACTCTGGATTAGCTACGAAAGAGCAAATCAAGAGTCCTACTGCTTTCGGATAACGTACTTTGACTCCATCTTTGACCTTGACTTTAGGCTTGCTTTTCTATCGATCTGGACCGAGTGAATAGGATAGAATCCATATGGAGATGATTCTAGAAATGCCCATGTGGCCCAATTCTTCATTTAACACCTGGAACCTGCCAAACCATGAGAGTAGCTATGGAATCCATAGTTACCTGCAGAATAAGCTACTTTTTGTAGATAATTTGCAAAAATCTATTCAAATAGAAAGAAAATGTAAATATAATATGGTGATTACTTTAATGCTTTCCTTAAGACAAAACCTAGCATTTATCATTGATTGGGTCTGTAATCTTATGAGAAAGTGAGGGAAAAAGGTGAGAAAAATGTCGAGAGGGTAACTCTCAGGTTCAACACTTAGCCTGAATAATGATTAGATTTTATGTTGATGTAGACATAATAATATATTGTAGCATTATCTAGGGGTCTTTGTGCTTGTGGGGTGCAAGGAAGGAATACCTAGGGTTTGAGTGATGTAAACCATAGGATGGACAAATAGCATTGAAATAATTTTAGAGGTCATTACATCAATGTATATTATTCATAAACATGTTTTGAGTCTTTGTACTTATGTTGGTGCAAGAGAGGAAGGTGTTAGGGTATGTGAGTGGCAAAACCCAAAGAATACTTGAAGTGCTAGGTTTGATGTTATTATGTGAGGACCTAGTATATGTAGCAAAGAAACCCTAGAGGGGACTTTGAGAATTTTTCTTGGAGATCTTGTGCTAGGTGAGCTATGAGAAAGATCAAGGGTGAACTTCTTGGTGTTGATGCTAGCTTGTTGTTGAGCCTTTGGAATAACAAGGAGTAGATCAGTGAGATATCTTTCTAGGCCATGATAAGTTGTACCAACTTGTAATAATTTGTTATTATGTACTTGTAACTTCTTTTTTATGTATATATGAAGGGTATTTTACTGCCCAAAATTTGTGCATTTGTAAATCTAATTCCAGTGTATGTTATCATGTTAATTGAGTAGTTTCTAATATTGAGTATATATGTATACTTAACATAAAAATGAAGATATTTTAATAAATTAATAAAATCTAAAAAAAACCAGAAACATATCTAATGAAGCTCAAAGTCAAAATGAAAATCCTAAATTTACATTAAATATGAATTTTTAAAATTTCCATA
This sequence comes from Pinus taeda, assembly GCA_000404065.3. NCBI lineage: Eukaryota > Viridiplantae > Streptophyta > Pinopsida > Pinales > Pinaceae > Pinus > Pinus taeda. Next base: position 13,856 of record APFE031536054.1, on the reverse strand, counting down.
TAAATCTCCCTTCCATAAATATTTCACCCTCTCCCAAACCTTCATCATTACAATAAATACTCTCTCACATTTAAGTAAATCCTTTAAACCTTTTGTAAAACCACGTCATACCTCACTCTTATAGTGCTCCTTAAGACACCCTTTCATATTTACCATCATATTGACCCCACAATTACACCCTATTCCTACTAGTCCCTATTTCTCTATTTATTCTAATTCAAAAATAAACTTTTAAAAACTATATACATAACCAAATCTATATATATATATATATAACCTGGCTCATTTTCTCATTAAAAAATGATTAGGTTTCTGGACAAAACCTAAAGCATTAAATAGAATAATTTAGAGATGGAACATCACACGGAAGTACAATCTCTCCCATTAGGCCACCCAATCAATATATATATAATTTATTTCCATTATGTGTTCATATATGCCTTTTTAGTGCGATATTTGTTTCATAGGATTGAGGTATGAATTTAATATTTCGATCTTGAGTGTATGAAGCGGAAAGGTTTATAACTTTAGATTTTAAATTTTTCACATGAAGTTGCACAAATATTTTTATATAAGATTATGTAAATCTTATCTTCTAATCCAAAAAAACATGTTTACAAGCGAGGAAAGGCGTGTGAATTTAAATATTTAAATTTTAAAAGTATGTAAGATTTTGTAAATCTTAGTTTTTAATAAAAAGAGACATGATTACACATTTTAAAAAGGGTCCTATTTAAATATAAATTTGATAAATAGGTTATATAAAATTTTATAAATTTTAACTTCTAATATAACGGGAAGATACATACAAAGGAGTCGGGAAGGTTTATTAGTCCTTGCCATCTGGCAATGGGATGGGACTATAGTAATCGAAATGGTCTCTTTAGCATTACTTTGTGTGACCTTATATTACCCATAACTTTATTTTTTTTGCATCGAGCTTTTTACAGCCAATGAAATTTCAGTTTCAATTTTCATCATCTTATTTGGCCTCATACCGAGGCATATGAGGCCAAATATTAAGGTAAAAATAGATATTAAACAAGCATTTGAAACAATTTGAAACCAAATAAATTAATATTAACATTAAATCTCAAACATTTTATGTTAAACCAACTCTATTATCCACCATCTATATTGTCCATGATCCCACAGCTAAACTATATTGTATGCCTTCGACAACATGTACCAGTGTTACAACAACATATGTACGGCTACACGGTTGCCACAGCATGTACCACCGTTACATCTACGCCTGCCACAACATCTACACCTACCATGGCTTTTGTGGGCATGTAACAGGTGCCAATTTTCTGTTTAAGTGTAATCTAGGTGTATTTCACCTCCTCCTTACTCCGCATCAACAATATTTCTCTTAAGTAGCTGCAATAAAATTCAAATTCACTGGAATAGAGAGAGAACTTACCAGAGGAACCAGGCTCTAATATCTATTCCTTCTCATTCTGCCTTTGTTATGTTTTTGCATGTTGCACTCGTTCTCTCGCTATACCTCTTGTGGTGAGGTAGGATGCATAGTCACGGCTACTCGCAGTCCATCCTCTCTGAAAAGCATGAACCAGTAAGGCAGGTCAAACGTATAATCCTTTCCCTTGCATAAGGAAACTTGTTTAGTTGATATGCCCTTAAGAAATGAGGTCAGGCACTCAGTTCAAAAGAAGGGGAATTCGGTGAGACGGTTCATATAATCATCTTCGAGGGATCCATGTCCACCTCCTTGGATGATCCAGATTCTCCCCATTCACTATATATACCATTTTTTACAAAGAAAACCTTTCTCGCTTACAACCTTATCTCTTCCTGGGACCTACCCTTCCTACCCTTCTTTCTCATTAAATGTCGCCAACCTGTATTCATTCTTTCCCAACCCGCCTAATAGGAAAGCAAAGCCTTACCTTTTCCTCTACCGCTAATAAGCCTAGTTCCTGGTGGACACACCATTTCCTTAGATTGGCTGGATGGTTATCACAATACATCATTAACAAATGATAAAACAACTGAAACCCAAATCAAAGCTCTAGTTTACTTACCATATATGATGGTAAGAATTTTGAGGACCACAATGCTTGTAACCTTCCTGGACGGGAGTTGAAATCACTTCTACAACACTTTGTGCTCCTCAATAGGAGACTTTTCTTCCTTCTTGGAATCAAATCCTCCATCCACATTTCAATCAAATTTTGTTCCTCATCATAATCGTCAAGAAACCCCTTGCGCTTCAAAAAATCATCCACAACGGCTTCACTAACATAATGCCTGGCTTGTAAAGGCTTGCAGGGATTCGAACCCGGCATTTTCTGTGAGGACTTCTTCCGTCTCCCATTGGGTGATTTTTCCTGGGCAATTACGAGAATTCTGAATGCTTGACTTTGACTCTCAAAGAAAGAGGAAATAGGTGTAATCACTTACAGGGGAGGCAAGCTCTTTCCCCCACTACGCATATTGAGGAAAGCAAGTTAGCAATCCAGTTCATTAACGTTGAAAGCTTGAATTCCAGACTAATTGACGATCCGAATGGGTCCTGAACCCTGAAAGCTTGAATGCTAGCTTGATGGATGATCTGAATGGGTCTTGATCAAAGAGAATATACCTTCTAATAACGGCATTGCAAAGCTTCACTACTAAATTGTCTGCTTCTAAGATCTCCCTCCTGGATTGATTCGTTTATACTAGTGCAGGAGACCCCGGGTATGCTTTGAGAGATGCTAGCTTAGAATAAAAAGGCAGAGTATCTTCAACTATAAGGAAATAGATAGTATGCTTAGGATATCTTATAAGTTGTTGAAACAAAATTCATAAACTTGATATTGAACCATTAAATGAGAAACACATGCCCGCTAGTTTCTTCAAGGCACTCGTTCTTGTTACACCTCTCATGGTGAGGCATAGGCACGTATAGCCCATGAAAATCTTACACAAAATGCTATGTGGAACCTACCATGAGGGCCATGTGTCTCATCGCTCCATTTATCAAAACTTGGCCCTCCTTAACCTTGACCTTGTTCATTCCGTCGTGGAGTCGATGCTTTCATAAATTGGTTTGGCCTTGTTCGTTCCCCAATCTGCTAGTGGTGCAGGTGCTGCAGCTTCGACAACTCTGATTGGCAAGGCGTGTTCATCAGTGGGTTCTGGCCAAGTGGCCAAGGCTGCATGCCAGTGAGGAGAACCCATTGGTTTGTTAATTCTTACCATTTTTGCATTCGTTGTGCTTATGATAAACTTTCATTATTAGAAAGAATATCGTATCTCTTTCATTCCAGTATTTCATGCACAATATAAACTGACTAATTGGCCATTTCTGGAAATGAATCTGTATGATTTCAATATCTCCCAATGTTACTTTCAGAAATGATTTTGAAGAAGTGGAATAGCGTAGCCCTATTCAACTCCCACAAAACTATTTACTTCGTAAATTGGTCTATAAAATATTAGTCTTGGTAACACGGGTGGATTGATATTTTAAATTGAGCGTTCAATTCATGAAGATCATGATATTTTTATATAAAGGTGTTTGTTCATGTTTTTTTTGTAATGTGGACACTATAATTAAATTCTAAGTTTATAGCTCATTTTCAGATTGGTTTCTGAATACACCTATAGTATTTATTTTCACATATTCATTTAACTACTAAAACATATAAAGGTCTAAATAGCTTTCTTCTACTTTAAATTTAAAAAAAACAAACAAACAAATTCAGTGATTGACAAAAATCCTAGAAACATACCCTCTGAACATAGAATATAGTTTGAAATGAACGCCTTATTATTATCATTATGCGGGATGAGCAAAAAGCTAAAACTATCAAGGCTATACACATTCTTGAGACAAGGCATTTTTTGTATATTACTTTTCTCTATCTTGCATGCGTGCTTGATCCAAAATGGATCTAGAATAGACTTCTAAGTCTAAAGTGTTCCTCACAGAGGAAAATTAAAGTCAAGGGTTGCTCTTGGGAATAGTCCCATTGCGTAGATATTTTCATTCTAAATCTACCACAATTTGAATGGGCTAAAATGGACTTCAGATGAAGAAGTTATCGCAGAAATAAGTTTGCCATGGTCCTTTGAAAAGGAGGCAAATTCTTCCAAAAATAGGCTGAAGGCCTTATAAAGGAAAATCACATTGGAAGGGTTAAGAGGAGTACTTCACACAAGGGCGGAAGGAACCCCCGATTAGCGATCTCTGATATGTCGGGTCAAAGGTAGGCTACACCCGATATCGACACCCCGGGTATTGCAATATGATTGAATCAGTGATCAGGGTGATCGATGATCGGAGGAGTAGAAGGTATAGACCCCACCGATGTGATACGCGAGGTGGGATATCGGCGATCGGTGGATCAGTGGATCGGCGGTCGGCATAACCAAAGGGAAGACCCCTGGGCCCGTTGCGATTGAGATATGCGATAGAACAACGGGCCCGATAGCGATACGTCGATATCGATGATCGACGATCGGTGATCCCCGATACAAGGGCCATTGACATGTGACGTGCGACTATGATTGCAATAAGCGATAAAGGGCTGGACCCGATGGGATTATAAACCCGATTTCATAAGTTTTGAAATCCGAGAATTCGAGATTTTCAATGTATTCTCGTGTGTTGAGGTTTTTGACCTCCGGCCAATGCGATTATGATATGCTGATAAAGGCGGACCCAATAGGGTTTATAGGGGTGATTTGATAATATTTGAAGTCTGGATTTCATGCCCGATAGTGTATTTCCACGCATATTCTCTGTATATTGGAAATTTGGCCATTTTCAAGATTTCTTCATAGGAAGGCCAAACGACCAGGTTCTCTGTGCTCGTCAGTCCATTTCCATCAGCCATCACACCTGTGCATTATGAAGCACAAAGAGCCACAGAGGCGAAAGGGAATGATTCCTCATGATTGAGGATAAAGGAACAAATGGAAGCCGCAGAGCCAAGGGTTCCTCAAAGGCCATAGAGCCAAGCGAAGCAAACTAATTCTTGTTTTGGAGAGCATAGCTGCTAAAAGTTGTTGCTGAAGGTCATTGGAAGGTTGTTGAGAGTTGCTTGGAGGTCAAGCGAATTACAGAGGCATGTAGAGACCGAGAGAAGCTCAGAGACAGAGCCAGATCTAAGAGCCACAACCATAGCCACAGCCAAGAGCCACAGCCACAGCCAAGAGCCAAAGCCACAACCAAGAGCCAGAGCCAAGAGCCAGAGCCAAAGCTAGAGCTGAGAGCCAGAGCTAGAGCTAGAGCCAAAGCCAGAGCCAGAGCCAGAGCTAGAAATCCTGAGAGCTTTAGAGCCATGGATAAGATGGTGTTCTAAGCCCATTGCTTCTATGTAATTCAATGGATTTGAGCGTGGAGCTTGTAAAAGAATTTATGCCATAATCCTAGAGAGCCTAGTTGAGTTGACTAGAGCTCACAGAGAGGTAGCCCAAGATGTTTGGGTGAAATCCATATTATATTGTTGTCTTATGTGTTTTTTTATTTGCTGCATTACTTACAGTTACATGTATTTAAACATTAGCATAAGCAAAAGAACTTAAGGCACTTAACAGTTAAAAACAAACACAATCATACACCTCTTTCAAGCACTTTTTAATTCCGCAATTGGTTAATCATAAGGTCTTGGAAATATTTAAGCTTTGGAAGTGGGAGAGGTTCTTGTAAGCTAACAAGAAGTTTTTAGTGCCCCATTTTCATATCAGGTGGTATCAGAGCATGTTGATTAACCCCACCTTCAAAGAAGTTTATATCATAACTGGTTATACCAAACTAGATGGCGTCATGATGCAAGTGGTATCAGATCAGAATTCTTCATTGACAGAGAAAAGATTACTTGTTTGAAAGGTGTTTAAACAGTCATAGGTTGATTGTATGCTTGTTTGCAGATTGACTATTGTTTGAGTTTGCAGAGGTGAAGGGAAAGCTATTGATATCTCAGTCTAGGAGAGGACAAGAAGGAAGAAGAGTTGAAGGCATTCTTCTTATCCCAAAGGACCTCAAATAAATCCTTGAAGCACAAGAGGTTTGTTGCAAAAGGTTGCTTGAATAAGCTCTGTGTTAATCTTGTTAGAAGTTATTTTGTTCATTTTGATAATGACTACTTCTACAATGAGTCCTCAAATTCTTCTTTCTTCACAAGATTCTTTGATGAAGACATGAAGCAAGACTTGTTCACCATGATGGAGATGGTGAGAGAAATGTATGAGGATGGAAGGAAGAGTACATACTTAGAGAGCAATTGAATTTCATGGAGGAAGAGAAGCAGTTGCTTTCTGACAAATTGCAGGAAATGGAGAGGCAACTTCATATTGCAAATATGAACCTGAAAATGATGCATGAGTTGGAGACAAAACACTTTGTTGCCAAAGAAGCCTTAGTCAAGTATCGGCTTGAAGAAGAGGTAAATAATTCATGTTTTTCTTCAAATTCTTCTAAGAATGCTTATATTGGTTCTTTTGAAAAACATACCAAAGGCATATGTTCCAAGTTAATTTCTAAGATGGGTTATGAAGGAAAAGGCTTGGGAAAACATGCACATGGTATTGTTGAACTAATAACAGTTGAGGAAATGCCTAAGTATTTGGGTCTTGGCTATGGACAGTCTTATGGATAAAGTTCCAAAGCTCCCATGAAGACAATTGAAACAGTTCCAAGAAGGAGTTTCATTTCAGGTCTTCTACCTCAAGAGTGTGAAGATTGTATTCGTGGAGAATGCAATAGCTTGAAACATCATTTGCAAGATGTAGGTGTTTATAAGAATGCACTTGAACTAGAGAGTTGTGGAAACTCTGAAACCATTGAAGAGGTTGATGGTGTTCCAAAGGGAGCTACTTCTTCATTCAGTTTAGCTCCTCATGAAGGCAATAAAGGTGAAAGAGAAAGGTATAAATCTAGTTCTAACCATATTCCTTTTGATTATGTTTAGCATGATAAATTTCCATATAAGTATGGGAAAAGAATTGCATATTCCTTTCGTGGTTTAGATAACCATAATGTTTCTAGATGTTGGAAGAGAATGGCTGCATACAGGAAACTTTTGAAGGAAAGGAAGCAAGAAGCTAAAGGTCCATTGGACAAGGAAAATCATGTTGTTAAGAGGATGCACATGTGTTGCACTTATTTCCATAAGCGAGGACATCTTGTTGAAAGGTGTTGGACTCTGATTCCAACAATGCTTCCATGAAACTTGAATAAGGTGGAAAGAGAGAATGACAGGAATGGAAAGGAAGTTTCCATGAATGACGTGTTTCAAGATGATTCACATGTTGATGTTGATGTGCAGACAAAGGTAACACCTTTGAAATGGATTAGTAAGAAATGATTAGAGTTCTTATCCAATTAAAGATTGCATGTCTTTTGATTCGATGCATCTATTTGCATTTCTTTGCTGATGGAATGCAAGTTGCAGTATTCTCCCAAGAAGGTGAATGGAAAAAGTTGAGTAGGAGACTCACTTTATTGCTACAACATTATATCCATTTCAGCTTTGAAAGTACAGTGTGCTTAAGCGAAAGTTGAAGGATGAAATGCATGCAAGAGAATGATGTGCATGAACATAGGGATGTTGATGATTTCCTTGTATTTGAACATGTATGTGTAATTAACTTGAAGGGTTGATTGCTTTGGCATGCATGTAATGTTAATATTGACTTGGGAAAAGTTGATTTGGTCTCCAAGATGGAGATAATGATGAAGTGTTTCATCTTTTGAAAAAGAATTCTACATGCTTGACTTGAAGGGTCATTTGTTTTAAAGGCATGTTTTTTGGGCTTGTTATCTAGTCCATCATTTGTATACAAATGTAAGACATGGAGGTTTTCACAAGATGTGAAATCTATTTCTTTTGTTGAAGCAGGAGTTTAGGCCATCCAGTTGTTATCTATAATTATATTGTTGTTAACAAAGAAGAAAACGAGGAGCACACCAATCTGGGCTCCGATTCTGAGGGAGATTCATAAGATGGAGTCTCAGATTCAGACAGCTTGCAAGTCACTCCTATCAAGTCAGCCAGGGGCCGAAATTCCAAGAAGAAATAAAGAGAGGAGAAAACTTATCTAGATGTCCTCCAAGGCTCTCAGAAAAATCTCAAAGGAATGATGAATACCAGATCTAGGTGCAAGCATGGTAAGGCTCCAAAAGGAGCCACAACCTCCCAAGCTAGTAAATAATGAAATACGTCTCCTGGAATTGTAGAGGATTAGGCAGCAAGTTGAAAGAAGAAGCTCTGAAAGACATTGTGAGGATGTACTCGCCTGAAATCCTTCTCATCCAGGAGACAAAACTAGAGGACCTTCTACTCCTCCAAGCAAGCAAAGTTTTCTGGCATAAAGGCCAAGGGAGAGCAGTCAGCGTCAGAGGTGCCTTTGGAGGGATTTCCTCCTTTTGGGACAGCTCCAAATATGATCTGATTCACAAAGAATGTTTCCCCCATTGGCTACTCACTAAGCTCCTCCATAAAGAATCTGGCCACCAAGTAAGTATGTTTAATCTTTATGCTCTGGTTTTACCCTTTGAGAAAAAAATTTGTTGGGATTCGCTCCAGTCCTATCTTTTCTTGCACAATCCAGAAAATATTATTATTGTAGGTGATCTGAATGTTACGCTAGCTGCAGAAGAGAAAAAGGGGGGCTTGCTAGTCAGGGACCCAGCTAGAGAATGGGTTGAAGACCTCATTCTGGATTGGGATTTGGAGGATATCAAGCCCACATTTGGGAAATTCATCTGGTCAAACAAAAGGTTAGGCCCAGGCCACATTGCTACTCGTCTGGACAGATTTCTGGTCCAATCCTCCTTCTTGACTTGTGGTCTAATGGCCACCTCTAAAATTCTGCCAAACTACACCTCTGACCATAAACCCATTCTGCTTGAGCTCTCGTTGGATGGAAATCTTGGCCCCATTCCCTTTAGATTTAGTTCTCTATGGATTCATCAAGAAGGATTCCAAGAGGTGGTCTTCGAGGTCTGGAACTGGCAAGTTCAAGGATCCCCTTTCTTTGTGTGGGAAGAAAAAATGAGGAGACTCAAAAGGGAGCTCAAGGTGTGGGCTAAAAGGTTGAAAACGCCCACCGCCAAAAGAAAGGAGATGCATGATAGTTTAGCAGGCCACCAATTAACAATGGAGAATTTCGATGTAATGCAAATCCTTCTTCAAAAAGAAGTAGAGCTGCAAAAAGATCTCCATAGAGCAAGTAGGGATGAAGAAGAGTTCTGGAGACAGAAGTCCAGAAATCTTTGGTTACAAGCCGAAGACAAAAATACAAGTTACTTCCATAAGCAAGTTGAAGCACGCAAGCACTTCAAAACAGTAAATGAAATTCACTATCAAAACACTGTGGTTAAAGATTCTAACGACATAAAGCGAGCAGCCCACTCCTTCTTCAAAGATCTTTATTCTACCCTAGAAGACCCTCCTATCAATTCTCACGCCTATCCGATTGATCTTATTCCTCACTATGTTCAAGATTTCGACAATTTCATGTTGACTGCTCTGAACAGTATGAATGAGATTAAAAATGCTCTGGATTGCATGGACTCAGATAAAGCCCTAGGCCTTGATGGGTTCACAACAAGGTTCTATCTGACTTGCTAGCCCACAATTAAAAAAGACCTTCTGAGAATGATCCATAAATCTCAAACATGTACCAAGATTGGAGGCAGCACCAACTCGACCTTCCTTGCATTGATTCCGAAAGACAAAGGCGCCACCAATTTCAGCAGATTCAGGCCCATTTCTTTGTGTAATATAAGTTATAAGCTGATTACAAAAATAATAGCCAACCGTCTTAAGAAAATTCTGTCGGTCATCATCCCTGAAAACCAAGGAGGATTCATTAAAGGGAGAAAGATTCTTGACAATATTGTGCTAGTGCAAGAAGCAATTCATTCAAGCTGTCACCGAAAAGAGAAAGGCATGGTAATTAAGCTAGATTTGACAAATGCCTTTGGCAGGGTGAGACATGATTTCCTGTTCTCTGTGATGGGGAAATTTGGCTTCTCAAAATCTCTCATAACTTGGGTGAAAGCCTGCATTGCCTCCCCTTGAATAGCGCCTCTGATTAATGGTTGTTCAACGGAATTCTTCCAGGCCTCGAGGGGGCTAAGACAAGGTTGCCCTTTGTCTCAGCTTCTTTACGCCATTCAAGCTTCAGTGCTCAGCTTCCAGCTAGACTACTGTCAACAGATCCAAACTCTGCTAGGCCTGAGAATGGCTCAAAATGTTAAAGACATATATCATGCCCAATTTGCTCATGATACTTTATTACTAGGAGGAGCTAGCATAAATTCTACTAGAAACTTCAAGAAAGAGCTGGACATTTATAAGGAGGTTTCGGGCAGCAAGATTAACTATCTAAAAAGCACGATCTTTGGCTGGAACTACTCAACCAAGGATTTGACAGACATAGCAAGGCTTTTAGAAATGGAAAGAAACCTGACCTGGGAGTCATTTAAGTATCTTGGGATCCCAATATTCAAATAAAATCCTAAGGTAGCTCACTTGATGCCCCTGCTAGACAAGCTAAAACTCAAAATACAAGCTTGGGGAGCCTCATGGTTGAATAATGCTGGGAAGGTAATCCTAATGAAATCTATTCTCATAAGTTTCCCGGTTTATCAAAATTCCATTCTTCTAGCTCCTAAAACCTTTATCAGTAAAATGGACGGTCTCCTTAGAAGATTTCTGTGGGAGGGAGGGAAAAATAACGAAAGAAGGCTTCATTTAGTAAATTGGGACACTATTAAGAAGCCATTCTTGGAAGGAGGTCTACAAATGTGGGATCTGGCAGCCCAAAATCTTGCTCTGGGCTCCAAGATCCTTTGGAACATTGTCTCTGGGAATCCTAGTTGGAGCAAGAGAGTTCTGTGCAAAAAATATTTTCATGGGCAGCGTTTGAGGTGTTTGGACCAGCCTCCTAGAATAACCAAAGGATCTCCAGTTTTCAAACTCTGTCTCACAGCTATGAAACATTTCAGTCATAAGCTTTATTGGATCCCAGGTAATGGGAAAAAACTAAAAATCTAGGAAGACTCGATTCCTGGAGATCAACCCTTGAATCAGATGGCAGATCTAGAAAATATTAGAGTTTGGCTTCAGGCCAGCAATCTAGAAACCCTTTGGGACATCTCCAAATGGACAAATGATGCATAAAGTCTATGGGATGGTTGGAATTTGGGGGAGGTCCCTCATTGGCTGGATGGTGAAGCCAAGTTATTGTTGGATCTGCTCCAAGGAAAATCTCCCCTAAAGGCCTCTTTTAAGGACAAAAGAAGGTGGGGTTCTCTTTCAAGCTCTTACTCAGCAATAGAAGGTTACAAAATTTTGATGGCTATCCCTAGCGTCCCCCCAGAGCCAACTCAATGGAAATTTATCTGGTCCTTTCCTGCTCTCCCCAAAATTGACTTCTTTTGCTGGACTATGGCGCATAAAAGTATCCTCACTGGAGATAACCTGAGGAAGCGTGGAATGGCAGGTCCCTCCAGATGCCCTCTTTGTGTTTCAGACAAAGAGATGGCTAATCACCTATTCTTATTGTGCCCCTTTGCTCAAGAAGTTTGGAGGGGTGTCCTGATGTTAGGACCTGACAATATAGAGCTTCCAGGAAATATTCAGGACCTTCTTCGAAACTGGGCCAAGTTATCCCCCTTCTGTCTCTCCAAAAAAAACCTTCTCAAGACTGGTTGGATGTGGATTCCCAAATTCACATGCCAGAAACTATGGCTGGAGAGGAACAACATAATTTTTAGGGGGGTGAGTTGCAACCCGGTCAGAATTATCACTAAGATAAAAGCCCTGTTGGGGGAGGCTTTAGAAACCAAACCCACCATAAGAAATGGCACAACTCTGGACATCGAGGAAGATCAATGGTTAAAAGAGCTTGTTCCTAATCATCAGAATAGACCCATTCCTCCTGCTAAAGCCTCTTCTCACTGGGAAATCCGTCTAGAAGAACAGGAATTCATCAAATGGAGATATGCTTTGGATGACCACTGCATTTTCTTCGATGGGGCCTCTAAAGGCAACCCAGGAAAGGCGGGTGGAGGTTGAGTTATCTTAAGCCCAAATGGCTCAACTAAGTTGCGCTTTGCTTGGGGTTTGGGCATGAAACAAACAACAGAGCGGAGGCTCTAGATTTGTGGCAAGGTCTAAATCTGGATTTTAAGAGGAATCTCCTCTCCATCTCAGTCTTTGGAGACTCCAGACTAATTATTCAGGCTATGAACTCTCAAAATATCCCTTCTCAAGTGCAGTTAGCCCCCATCCTCAAAAAAATTAGACTAGTGTTGCACAAGTTTCAAAAAATCTCCTTCAATCATGTGCTAAGAAAGTTAAACTCACAGGCGGATCTGGTAGCCAACCTAGCCTCTATCCGGAGCAGGAGATCCCTGTTAGTCAATGAGGTTGAATCGGACTGCAACATTCCTTAATTCTAGAGATGTCTGGGCCTCTGTATTTCGCTGTCCAAAATTTTGGGTTCGATCCTTTTGAGCTGCCTGTTGTTAAGTGGTGTGGGCCTCATATATATATTACATTTCATGTCATATCGCATCCGCCACCATCGCAATTCCCAACCAAAGAAATGACCATTTTCCATTGCAATATGCGATGTGCGATGAGAGCCCATACCCATCCATACATATATTACAGTCTATTGCCATTTCGCATCCGCCCCCATCGCAATTCCCAACCAAAGCAATAACCATCGCCATTGTGATATGCGATGTGCGATGAGAGCCCAGACCCAACCATACATATATTACAGTCTATTTCCAGTTTGCATTCGGCCCCATCACATCCCTTTGCGATGGGCCTACCCCCCGCTTAGCTCTGATTGCGATTTCTGATTTGAACCCAGACCCGATATCATTTATCTGCCTGCATTTATAGAGTTTCATATCCGCTATACATTTTTTTTCGATCTTGTAATTCTTGATCACAAAATAGCAAGCTGCCAAACAATTCAAAAATAAAATGCAGTGATTCATGGGTTGATCCGGCATTCCGACGCGGTGGGTCTCCTCTCTGCAAGCGCAAAAGCAGTGGAACTCCAAGGCGCCATTCTGGAACAAATCAAGTCCTCCTTCAATCCTCTATCTGCAACCACAATGTAAATCATTCAATGGGCTTTTCAAAAACCACTTCTACTATCCCTGCTGACTGTAACAAGGATCTACAGTGTATCAGTGTTTAAGTCCTCGACAGCTGTTTTGCCAATTTTCAAATAAAAAATAATTGTTTTTGTAAAAAAAAAAAAACAATTGTTGTTAACAACTTGTCAAATAGGTACAAATGAAAATTTTGTGAAGAAGATGTAACTTCACATTGGTTTGAGCCACCTTGGATCAATGATCAAGGCAGAGAAGTGTAAAATACCTTTTGTGATCTTCTCAGCAAGAGTTCTGTAGGAAGTCAAGGAGGAAGACAGTTCTTCCCAAGAGGCCCAGCACATCCAAGAAGGAGAGTGGTCAAAGGCTTTGGTTCAGAGGCACTATGCAGAGGCAAGTGTACGAAGGGTGAAAGAAGAGGGTGAGGTGCTCTCATTTACTATTCAGATCAGTATGTCAATCTTTTGGAGACCAAAAATCTTTTAGTGGGAAGTGTGATCCAAAATGGATCTAGAAAAGACTTCTTGTTGGGTATACGACTAAAGTACCACATTGACTAGAAGTGGGGAGGATCATGGGTATATAAGGATGGAAAAATATCAACATTGGTATGAGGCCTTTTGGGGGTAAAGCCCAAAAACAAATCCATGAGGGCTTAGGCCCAAAGTGGACAATATCATACCATTGTGGAGATATGTGGTGTCCAGAGTCCTTACAAGTGGTATCAGAGCCATGCCTTGAAGTTAGCCAAGTG
>APFE031536052.1:0-11597 GCA_000404065.3 Pinus taeda | reverse complement strand
ATTATTCCTTTATATGGGGGAAAAGTAGTGGAAGTTTCCACTATAGAACCATCAAGTGCGGTCCACCCATGTTTATCAGGAACATTGCTGGAAGAGCTACCAGTTAGAACATTTATAGGGGCTATCCTATCTTTCCAGGAATAAAAAGATATCCATTCATTATTAATTTCCATATATCTTTTCCAATCTATAGCCATCTTTCTCTTTTGGTCTGGGGTGTATCCTTTGTCAAATTCATCTGCCTGGGGATTTGTAAGTAAATCCCAATTTAACATTTCTTTCATCCACTGTGCACTGATTTGTGATTTTGGACATCCATCCATGAGTGCAAAGAACTTATGCATCTCCATGACAGCAGGTTTCTTGTAGTCAGAGGGGATCTGTTTGAATCTACACTCAGGAATCAGTTCTGACATTTCTAATTTTCCCAATCCATATCTAGGTTTTGCAGGTCTCATGTAACAGATCATTTGAGTCAACCTAGGATCTTCTTCTTCTATTGAATGTACCATGAGGACATGATCAGTAGTGAAGACTTGGTCAGTATCTGGTTCAGACTCATGTGGAAAAGGTATATCTGCACATTTTGGATTTGGACATGAACTGATAGAAGTGGAGGGAGGAGCAGTGCCAGTTCTGGGATTATGATGTAGATGGATATTTTGTTCTGCCAGGCTCAAAAGATTAATGATGTTTGTACATTCGGGACACTTTACTTCTAGAGATGAAAAATTTACAAGTTGGGCCAGTTCAAAAAGCTGTGAGTGGCGACAAGAAGAGGATGATGAACAAACAGTATCTACAGTAGAGGGATCTCTGTAATATTTCGACATTTTGCAGGCCGCTTCTATTCCTTGCCGATCGATGGTCGATCTGCGTGGAAAAGATATGACTGCATGAGAAGCATTTTCTGTAATATTAGCTGAAGTAATATTCATTGGAGGTAAAGGCCTGGAATGATTAACAGTCCAATGTTCTGGGAATTCTAAGGTTTCCCATTTTATCAAATGATGTTCAACTTTCTGATTCTTTGGATCTGTTTTTACAACAACACTTGACGTGGAATCCCTGTTGGGGGTATGCCGGATGGCTGGCCACAAAGTGTTGGTGTGTCTAAGGCAGGCTTTTGTCTGGATGGCAATATTATTTCTCTTTTTCTTCATGTTAAATCCAGTAGTATGGATTTGCAATTGTAAAATATCCTGGATAGTTTCATCAAAAGTATAGACAGAGAAATTAGGATAACAGTCGAAGTAGACTGGGCCATCAGACAGGGGAGCTACAATTCCACCAATGATAGAGTCTGTATATCTGTTATGTGTCAGATCTTTGACTGTTGCAAGCACAAAGGTTTTCAACCCTTTATGGACTAAAGGATTAATACCGACTCTAATACAGCCAAGATGTACATAATTTGTTTTTAGTCTTTTTGCTTCTGCTTGTAGAGATTTAGGATCGAGTAGTTGGATAGTTTGTATACTATCTGAATTTTCTTCTACTTGGCTAACTGACTCTTTAATACTGATTCTAGATGCAGCAACTAAATGAAACGGAGATAAGTCACTATAGACTTCAGAGGGTGTAATATCTGGGAGAGCCCATCTAGCAGATGGCTGACTCTCTTCATATGTCTTCTCTACAGAATTCAAAGTTCTGCTTGAATTACTTTCAAACATGTCTTTAAGCATATTATTTTCTGGAAGAGAATCTTCTTCAAGCTCTCAAAACGAGACAGACTTTCTGAATGAATCCATTCTGTAGAAATAAAAAAAAATGTCTGAGTACCAACCTTTAGAACCAGACGTTACTGGCTCTGATACCAATTTCTAGCAGGGGCTTCTGTCACAAGCTTGCTCTTTCTCTGTGTCTGTAAATTCTTTCTGATAGCCAACTCCTGGTGAACCAGTGGTGACATTTTATATTTCACTTTGGAGTTGGACTTGTGGTTTTTAGGAGAGCACATTACATTATAAAATTTGGATTGAATATAATGTTTATAATATTAGGGCATTTTAATATTTGGTTTATAATATTAATGTTTAATAGTGGGTTTATAATTGTAGTATTAGAGTTTATAATATTAATATTAGTGTTTATTATTAATTTCTTTGGTTTATCATTCTTTTATGTTTTTAATATTAATTTTTTGGGTTTATCAATTTTTTAGGTTTATAATATTAATCCCTTGTGTTTAAAATTATCCTCTTCAGTATATAATCGATTGACATTATAATATTAATTTTTTGCGTTTATTAATTTCTTGGATTTATAGTATTGATCTTTTGGGTTTATAATATTAATGCTAAGGTTTATAAGATTAATCTTAGGGTTTACTATTAATACTCATGTCTAATGTTATTGCCTTGGGTTTATAATCCCTTTGATTTTTAATATTAATCCAATGGGTTTATTAATCTCTTGGTTTTGTAATATTGATCCTAAGGCATCTAAAATTAATCATAGGGTTTATATTCATAGGGTTTAATATTAAGCTATGGTTTATAATATTAAACTTATGGGTTAATATCAATCCCTTAACTTTATAATTCTTTGAGTTTATAGTATTAATCCTTTGGGTTTATCAATCCTTAGGTTTATAATATTAATCCATTGGGTTTAAAATTACCCCCCTTAGTTTATAATCCAATGAGTTTATAATATTAATCCCTTCGGTTTATTAATTCCTTGGATTTATAGTATTAATCACTTGGGTTCATAATATTAAGCCTAAGGTTTATAATATTGATTTTATAGTTTCTATTCCTAGGGTGTAATATTAATCTTAGGTCTAATGTTGTTCCATTGTGTTTATAATCCCTTGGATTTTTGATATTAATGCAACGGGCTTATTAATCTAATCCAATAGTATTAATCTCTTGGGTTTTTGATATTAATCCCTTAGCTTTATTAATATAAGGGTGAATACTCCTAGGGTATAACATTATTAATAATCTTTATAATATCAATCCTAGGGTTTATAATCCATTGGGTTTCTAATATAAAATTCTTGGGTTCATAATATTAATTATAGGGTTTTTATTCCTAGCGTTTAATATTAAGCCTAGGGTTTACAATATTCATCCCTTCAGTTTATTAATTTTAGGGTTTATGCTCCTCGGGTTCAATATTCATCCTAGGGTTTAATGTTATTCCCTTGGTTTTTTAATATTAAGCCCTTAGGTTTATTAATCCATTAGGTTTATAATATTAACCATAAGGATCATGATATGAATCTTTAGGTTTAATGTTTATTTTAGGCTTTATAATATTTATCATAGGGTATATATCCCTTTATTTTATAACATTAATTCTTTAGGTTTAATATTATTCACTTGGGTTTATAATCCCTTGGGTTTTTAGTATTAATAGCGTGGGTTTATTAGTCTCTTGGGCTTATAATATCAAGTGTTTATTACTATGAGATTGGAATGGTACAAAAATGTATCCAACATAACATTGACAAACATTGTCTCAATACAAAAAGAAGTCTAACCATCATTGTAGCAATGTTACATTACATTGTAATTTATTCAATGTCACATTGTTACATTACAAAACTTGGATTTAATACAAGATCTATTATATTAGGGCCTTTTAATATTTGGTTTATAATATTAAAGTTAAATATTGGGTTTATAATTCGTAGTATTAGGGTTTATAATATTAATCTTAGGTTTACTATTAATAGCTTGGCTTTTTAATATTAATCCTTTGAGTTTATCAATGGCTTATATTTATAATATTAATCCCTTGTGTTTAAAATTGCCCCCCTCACTATATATTCCATTGAGTTAATAATATCAATCCTTTAACTTTAGAATTCTTTGGGTTTATAGGATTAATCTTTTGGGTCTATTAATCTTAGGGTTTATGTTCCTATGATTTAATATTAATATATTAGGGTTTACTATTAATCCCTTGGGTTTTTAATATTAATCCTTTGCGTTTATCAACCCCTTAGGTTTATAATATTAATCCCTTAAGTTTATTATTCATTGGATTTATAGTAAATCTCTTGCGTTTATAAAATTAATCCTACGGTTTATAATATTAATCTTAGTGTTTATATTCCTATGGTTTCATATTAATCCTAGGTTTAATGTTGTTCCCTTGGGTTTGTAATCCTATGGTGTTTTAATATTAATCCAATGGGTGTATAAATCCCTTGGTTTTATAATATTGATCCTAGGGTTTCTAATATTAATGGTAGGGTTTATATTCCTAGGTTTTAATATTAATCCTATGGTTTATAATATTAAACTTAGGGTTTAATATTAATCCTTTAACTTTATAATTCCTTGGGTTTATCATATTAATCCTTTGGGTTTATTAATGTAGGGTTTATGTTCCTATGACTTAATATTAATCCTACGGTTTAATGTTATTCCCTTGGGTTTTTAATATTGTCGCTTTGGTTTATAATGTTAATCCTAAGGGTTATACTATTAACCTTAGGATTTAATGTTTATTTTAGTGTTTATGTTGCTTTGGTTTATAATATTAATTCCTTATGTTTAATATTATTCCCATGGGTTTATCATTCCCTAGCATTTATGATATAAATCCCTTAGCTTTATTAATCTAAGGGCTCATATTCCCAAGGTATAATATTATTCACAAGGCTTATGATAATAATCCTAGGGTTTAATTTAAGTCTCTTAGGTTTATAATCCATTGGGTTTATAATATTCTGTCAATATGAAAATCAACTATGGTCAATGATGGTCAACCACGTTCAACGATGCTCAACCATGATCGAAAGTCACATTGTGATAAAGATTCTCTCAATATGAAAATCAATAATGGTCAACCATGGTCCAACATCACATTGTAACAAATATTGTCTCAATATGAAAATCAACCATGGTAAACCAAGTTTGTTTTAGGGTTTATATACCTTAGGTTTAAAATATTAATCCTTTGTGCTTTTGGGTTTTTAGTATTAATCCCTTGTTTTTGTTATTGCCTCGGGTTTATAATATCAATCCCTTGGGTTTAATAATATAAGGGTTAATATTCCTAGGGTATAATATTATTGATAGGGTTTAATATAAATCCCTTGGGTTTATAATCCATTGGGTTTGTAATATAAATTCCTTAGGTTTATAATATTAATCATACGATTTATATTTCGAGGGTATAATATTGATCCTAGGGTTTATAATATTAATCCCTTATGTTTATTAATTTTAGGGTTTATATTCCTATGGTTTAATTCATCTTAGGGCTTAATATTATTCCTTTGAGTTTATAATCCCTTGGGTTTTAATATTAATCCATTGGGTTTATTAATCCATCGAGTTTAATATTAATCTTAGGGTTTAATATTAATCCATTATGTTTATAATTCCTTGGGTTTATACTAATAATCCTTTGGGTTTCTTAATCTTAGTGTTTATGTTCTTATGATTTAATATTAATCCTAAGGTTTAATATTATTCCTTTGGGTTTTTATTCACATACATTTATAATGTTAATCCTAAGGGTTATAATATTAATCTTAGGATCTAATTTTTATTTTAGTGTTTATATCACTTCGGATTATAATATTAATTCCTTGTGTTTAATATTATTCCCATGAGTTTATCATTCCTTTGCGCTTATGATATAAATACCATAGGTTTATTGATCTAAGGGTTCATATTCCTAAGGTATAATATTATTAGAAAGGATTATAATATTAATCCTATCTTTAAACTTAAATCTCTTGGGTTTATAATATTCTGTCAATATGAAAATCAACAATGGTCAACCATGTTTATTTTAGGGTTTAAAATAAGTATTTTGGGGTTTATATATGTTAGGTCCCTATAATAATAGTGTAGCCCTTTATTGTTATTTGTGAAACCTCCTTATTATGTTTTTATGCCCATGTAGTCCCCATGTTGTTATTATTGTGCCCCATAGAAGCCCACTATTGTTATTGTTGCACCCCTACAATATTATTGTTATGTAGGCTCTGATTATATTGGGACCACTTAGACTCCTATATATAGAAAGGAGGTATTATCATTTGTATCATCCAAGAATGGTTCATTTGTGTAATGTAAAGGAGGTTGCCCCCTCAAAGAGGCTGATTTTGAAGTCGTTGATCTATTTTTTCTATCTTTTTGTGAGTTGGTTTCATAACATTTGGTATCAGAGCTTTGGATTCTAAGATTTCTCTACTCCAAACAAGTCATCATGGAATTTTCACTATAACATTTTCTCTATGAAGTTTCAGATGCTTAAAAAAAGCCCATTGGAGGTGAAATAGTTATGAACCTCAAGTCCGAATTTCATATCTTGTATTTCTATGTTTACGGAGATATGATTTAAGGAAGTTAGGGTTTTTGCAAGCTACAAAATTCCATCACAAATAGGTCATCATAAAGTTTTCTCTATAATTATTTTTTTGTGAGGTTTCAGACTCTAAAATTAAAATCCATTTGCACCAAAATCTTGATGAACCTCAGTTCTGAATTTCAGATCTTGTCTCACTATTCATCCAAGGAAGTTAGGGTTTTTGCAGTGTCTCGAATTGTATCCCAAACATGTGACCTTGGGAAACTCATCTTAACTTTATTTGTGAGTATCAGATTGAAATTTTGTAAGCAATTGTAGAAAGAGGATGGATATAGTTTTATGTGCATGGTTTTTAGGTCCCAAGGTTGAAATAGTGACACGTGTCACTTCATACAAGTTCATTGTATTGAAAAAGTGTATAATGAGTTCATCTTAGGAGATTGGACATAATGATTTCTTGGAGAATCCAATTTCGATCAAAATGGTGGCATTGGAAAGAGTACTCAAAGGGATGCCATAGTTCTTGATTTTAGACCTTGCAGATCCGAAATTTCAGAGATACACCAGATTCAATATCGAGCTCCTACAAAGTGAAAAAAGGTGTGTAGTTTTTTAAAATTTTGCATATGTTTGGTTTGAAAAATTAGTTTGAATAAATTCAAAGCACATAGTGAAGCATAGTTAACATTAATTGATGCCTCAAAGAAAGAAAATGGAAACACCTAGTAATCAACCTAAAAGTGCTAGCATGACTCATGAAGAAGAGGAAGAAATGCAACATGATATACAAAATTACAAGACCAAGTGCGACAAATTTCACTCTCACAAAAAGTAACAGAAGCTAATATGGTTGGTTTAAAGAAAGACATGCAAGATAAGATGGATGGTATGAAAGATAACGTCGAATGTTGGATGAAAGACATGGAAGGTTGGAAGGAAGGTTTGACAAAGTTACTGCAAGAAAGGCTTCCTAATGGCAAAAAGGTAGTAGAGAAAACACAAAATGAGAATAAAAGAAATGTTAATCTTGGTTCTAAGAATGACAACATTGAAGATTTGAAGAAAGACATGGAAGGTTTGACAATTTTTTTACAAGAAAGGCTTCCTAATGGTGAAAAGGTAGTAGAGAAAACTCATGATGAGAACCAAAAAAATGTTAATCATGATTTCATACTCTAACGTTTGAATAAAGACCCATCACGTTCCAAAGATCGATATGTGGAAATTTGATGGCAACGATCCCGTAACATGGATACCACAAATGGAGAAATATTGTGATCTCCATAATGTGCATAACACATCAAAGGTACGCATTTGAACTTTATATTTGGAACCCAATTAGTTTGTATGGTATCGATGGTTTTTCTCTCATAAACAAATTGTCACTTGGGAAATTTTTACGGAATAAATGATAGCACATTATGAGGATACAAAAAGTAACACTTTTTTTAGCCAATTGATAAATCTCAAACAAAAAGGTTTAATGGTGGAGCACATTGAGGACTTCCAAAAATTGAATATAAGGGTAAAAGACATTACATAGGAGCATAAGATTGATGTGTTCATAGGGACATTAAATGATAACATCCAACATGAGGTACGCATTTGGGAACCTGATTCATTGGGAAAGGCATTGAGGTTGGAAGGAAAAATTGAAAGCAAAATTATGGCAACAAGGAAGCCTACCAATCACAACTATAGATATTGAAATGTTGTTGCCCCTAGCCTTCAACAATCTACAATTTTGACACCAAAACAATTGGAAGAAAAGAGAGCAAAATAGCTGTGTTACAGTTGTGATAGAAAATACACTAAAGGTCATAAGTGTGATGAGAAGAAATTATTTTACATAGATTGTGAAGAGGAAGAAGAAAAGGAACAAGAAACTAAAAAGAAGAGGATACACACTAGGAACAAAGAAGAGGATAATCAATCCTCAAACCCCAACCTCCCTTAGAATTCAAAACTACATAGTGGTTTCCTCCAATGTCCTTCACTCAGCTAGGACCCACTATCTCCAAAAGCTATGAAATTTTGTCCCTTGACTACCCAGTTTTCCTTACATCCTTAAACTGCGTAGATGTGTCCTCCTAAGGCCTCATCCCACAATAATCACTGCCCGCTGAAACTACGTAATTATGTATCTCAGGGTCCACGAAGAAGGATGACATGTTAGATGACTCTCAAGGAGCTTAGGAGAAAGATGAAAATACCAAGGAACCCAAGGTATGATAGAATATCATGACCACATGAAGAATCCATCTGATGCATAACCCTTTAGAGGGTAGGTATGGAAAAAAAAGCACATATTTTGAAATACACCTCTTAGTGTAGCTTATAGGAATTCTTATCATTGTCGTATCATTTTGTCTTCAATGACATTCATGGTTGCAAGAACTGAAAGTCATTCCATGTGGTTTCTCTACATGTCTTGCTCCCTTTCACTTGTTTATTACATAGCTTAGAAGATGAAGAGTATTACCACTTGTTTATTTAAGCTAGGGAGGTTGTGACCAACATGATCTTATGACTAACCAAGCATAATTCAAGGCAACCTTAGTGGGATGGAATATGTTTCATGATATGTAAATAGTCAGTACACTCCTTTGCATTAAGCCTTTCTTTATATCTTGCATGTACCCTCATTGCTTGTCATATTTGGGTACCTACTGATAGTAGTCTCTGAGCTCTTTCCTGACAAACTAGGGGAAGGAATTTACTTCAACCTCATTTATTCAAGGCTCTTCATAGCAAGGATAAAACTAAGAGAAGGAGATGTGGAATTTCACTATCAAAATCTTGAAAACTCTTTGCATATTTGAATCTATCCAAGCGATTAAGTTGCCGCTCAACAACATTGTCAGTCTTGGAAAACTCAAGAAAGATCACATCACTAGATATTGCACTAAAAAATGGTTATTTTAATTATTTTGTTGTGTTTTAAAGCCAAGTTGCCCCTGGTTTACAGAGGGATGCTGCAACTGCTCCAACTATGGGTGATGGTTTTCCATATGTCATCATAAAGGCTGCAAAGGGTGCCAAGGTAATAATTAACCCCTTCTGTGCTCAGCATAAGTCTCGATATTGCACTAAAAAATGGTTATTTTAATTATTTTGTTATGTTTTATTTGGAGGCATAATTTACGGAGCGATTATGGATATAATGACTAATGTGTTTACTTGGGCTCAGGCACATGAAATCTAAGGATGCAATTTACATACTGGAGAATAACATCCCTATTGATCCATAATATTATCTGGAGAATCAGCTGAGCAAGGTGAAAGACCAAAGCATCATCACTTGCAGTTTATGCTCTTTTTGAAAATTTCACCTGTGTTTCAAATATATCTTAATAGATAGTAATTCTTTCCAGTTAAGTGTTTTTGATTAGTGCCTGTTTTTGCTCTGTAGCCGCTATTGAGAATATTTGAGCCCATTTTGAAGAATGCAAGCAAGGAGCTTCTTCATGGTAGTCACACACGAGTAGTTTCCATATCAACTCCAAATAGTGGAATTATGAAATTTGCCAAGAAACAACTCAGTTGTATTGGTTGTAAAACACCTATTAGGTATTTAGTTAATACAAGTAGAGGGTGTCCTGCATGTGGTTTCCTTTCTTATAGTAGTGCACAATTGAGAGTAACTATTATTTTAGTTTGGCGCTTTAGAAAGCTACTAGGGTTCATCTTTTTGATGTGAAAAAATCTATGAGGTTGCATGATTCCATGCCTGCTCTCCTTGTAAGAAACTGTCTAGCTTTCTTCTAATAAGAATGTCTGGTTAGGTTGCTTCATACTAAAATTCATGATGTTACTTGATTTCATGTTGCCATTGCAGCAAAGAAGATGAGACACTTTCTTCACATTGCAAAGGAAGAGAAGCAAAATTGTATCAGGAAATAGTTGCAAATGGTAAGATAACATTCTAATACCATTACTCTTTATTTGGAGAATTTAAAGTAGGCCTTGTGTCTATTGTTCTCACCTAGATTTTCTATCATATGACACTAATATTTGATCAATGTCAGTGAGGGAATTAGAAATGCTCTTTGGTAAACTATGGACACAAAGTCAGCGGTGCCAAGGCTCTTTGCACCAAGATGTTCTTTGCACAAGGTTTTTGAATACTATATTTCAAGTATTACATTTTCATAACATGATTTAAATTTACATTATGGATGTATTTTGTAACATTTGTGTGATCATGTATTTGTTTTTAAATAATAGGATGTTTTTTTTTTTTTTACAATTACTATCTCTTTTATACCTACATTGATGTCATATCCTTATTGTAGTCGTGACTGCTGTAGAGCCTCTAACTTGCACCTATTTATCCATCATTACCTACAGCTTTTCCTCACTTATCCCTCTCTTTTGCCCTATTTTCCTCATAAACTTACCCAGATCATTACATTTGATGTATTTAAGCATAATTGGTTGACTTTGCTAAATGTTTGTCTAGATTTTTGACATATGCACAGAGTTTCCGCAGCTGTCTAGCAATTCCGCAGCCTTTTCATTGATCTCCATGTTCCATGTGTCATTTTGAGAAACGAACCACATGGGCACGTGGGAATGAAGGTGTTGAAGGTTCCTGTGCTATTGGCTTGGTTAGCAACGCCACGCATACCTCCGGTCAACGAGGGTCCAAATCCGGTCAACAAAGCCAGCTTAAACGGTGCTGCGTGAGCTGAAAGGATACGTCACTCCAGATGGCAACTCCTCCACTCTACGCAGGTCATGGGAGACAGGATCCAACCTTGGATTCAACCTCCATAACGACTGTACCTTCCAGATCACCCACGAACCTATTGACGTGTTGCTGAACCATTTAATTTACATGCTGTTAGTTAATTTTCAGTTTCTTGTTTTACGCAGTAGGCAGTTGTTTACTTGCTTATAAAATCCAGCGTCTTGGCACGCTTGAAGATTAGTCTTTAGTTGTTTCATTCATGTATTTGCTACGCTTTTAGTGAGCACAGAAACTCTGTTTTGAAGCTGCTGTTTCAACACTTTTTGACTGTAATTTTTGCATTATGAAGACTGCTGTTTGACTCCTTTACGTAGCTGATTTTTCTTTGGGCTTTGTGGATGGAGGGCCCCCGTTCATAACAGCCTTTGTACAGTAATTTACTTTTATGTTTTTACCATTCACTTCCTTTGAATTCAACAATTTTCCTTTTCTCTAACACATGTACATATTTGATTTAATTCCATTGTCATTTCATTTCCAGCATTTACTTTAAACTGATCAGGACTGTCTTTTGCAGGTGTTAGCCCGGGATTGTGTGTCTTTGTGTATTTGCTTTATC
>APFE031536044.1:0-11006 GCA_000404065.3 Pinus taeda | reverse complement strand
TGCTCTGATACCAATTGTTGACAATAATACTGAGAGGGGGGGGGGTGAATCAGTATTATCTTATTCTTTTACCAAATATTTCTTATTTATACTTTGAATTATTTTTGCATACCAATACCATAAATACTTAGCATGAATAAGAAAAGCAAACAGTCACATCAAAGAACACCAGATATAAGGTGGAAACCCAGTGTGGGTGAAAACCACCTACTGCAATATGTCTCTTCTGTGTATCCACGCACTGACCCTTTGTTTCCTCTGCGTACCCACGCACTGTCAATGTTGATCACTTGCGCACCTCTGATTAGGGCCAAAATACAGTCAGATACTCAGATCTGATCTTGCGCTCGAGAGATCACCCTTCATAGATTCGCTTCCAACTTCTCTTCTAAAGATCAAGCTTTTAAACCAAGAACCCAATATCAGATCTTAAGATATTCAACACACCAAAAGATACTCAAGCCAAATGATCTCCTTAGCTTTATATAGGCATGATCTTCCTTAAATCATGGACTAATACCACGGGCCGACACCATAATAACACAAAACCATCGACTAAATACCATGAGAAACCCCACAAGTGGGAGCTTTACTATCTTGAAGTGTGTGCACTGGGGTACGCACCCCATGAATGGGTAACCCGCGTATTTGGACGCGGTCCCTGCACGGTATACCTGCGGGTACGCACCTCCTGAACTGTTCTTCTGCGTACTTCTTTATTTTCATCAAAATGAGAGCCATGCCATGGGTGTTGCCATCAAGTACAACATCTGAAACATATAATTATACCAGAACCATAATGCCAACCATTATTTTCATGTGAGTTTTTTTTAATATTTTCTAAAGTAATTGAGTTGTTCCTCTCACATAAACTATTTTTATTATTTTATTGTTTCAAATGAATATCAATTAAGAATATGTTTTTATATTCCTCAAACTAAATGCAAACCAATGGTTTATGGAACTCTTATTTTTGGACTCAAATAAAAGAATTCCCATATGAAGGTTGTTGCCATGTATCTATGCCACAATTTCAATATTCACAAGGACTTTGTCAGGTATTAATGCTCTTATATTATATTAATATATATATATATAATATAGATATATATACTATTTTATTCTATGTCGTAGATGTGCATCCCTAAGTCGCATCTCCTACAACCTCAAGCCACAATTGTTGCAACTTTAATGCATAATCGCGGCAGCCTTAAGTTACAACTGTTATTCCCTTATTAAAATAAAAGAATTATCATATAAATGTTGTTTCTATGTATCTATGCCTCAACTTCAATATTGAAAAGGAAATTTCAAGTATAATGATATCTTAATATATATGTTTTCTTGTATATATATAATTGTTTATTCCAAGTAGCAGATGCTACATCCCCAAGTCATGGCTTCTGCAACCTTAAGCATCAATTATTGCAACTTTAACACATAGTCACTACAACAAGATATAAGGTATTATTTTATCGAACCACTGCTACAACCGTAAGTTATATTTGTTGTTCTCTTACTCAAATAAAAGAATTCTCATATAAATGTCGGTTTCCATGTATCTATGCCTGAGCGTCAATACTGACAAGGGCTTGTTAGGTATAATGATCTCTTAATTCCCCATTATTTTCAAACTGACTATGATTTATTGTAAAGTCCACCCTTTTCCTCTCACCATACATTCCACTATCTTAGAAATCAATTGCCAGGAGGGGATTTAGGCACTCATTGAATTTCAAACTTTTGTGGAGTAAATTTTCTGGTCATGAATCATCTCATTCTAGTTACTCCCTTAAAGTGTCATTTTGAAGCAATTTATGTAAATCATTCTAAAAAATAACATTACTGATTAAAAAAATTGTGGAGGACCATTCTTATAAGTATTTCTATAAACTTTAACAACATTGTTGGCATCAATGACTGTATAGGACCTTTCTTTATTCTCTGAAAAAACTCCATTCCACTATACATTAAGTGATCTTTTTGAACTGCATTTAATCTTATATGTGCCTGAGTTATAAAAGAGTTTTATTGATCTTTTTGAACTGCATTTAATCTTATATGTGCCTGAGTTATAAAAGAGTTTTATTTAGAGCCTCTGAATGTCTAGATGGAAGCTTGTTCATTTTTTTTTTAAATTTCCAATGATGTCGGTCTTATAATGTCGTTTCCTTCAAATTTCCATTGGTCTTACAATGTCCTAGTGTCAGTCTTCAGACACCCATTTCGACAGCACAAACGTCGCAACTATGGCAGGTTCGTCGTAATATATTTTACAAAATCTATGATGACATCATTCTTCTGACCCCTTTCTGATGGTAGAAACATCGCAACTATGGTAGGTTTGTCGCAAAATTTTGCAGCATTGTCGATTTTCCGACTCACATTTGGACAACACAAACATCATAAAGATGGCAAATTTGTCTGAAACTATTTTCGTGAAATTCTCACTGACGTCAATCTTCTAATGCAATTTTCGACAACATAGTATGTTGTCACAATGGGTAAATTGTCAAAAGAAGTTTACTTTCAGCAGGTCATCTGACTATGGTTTGCAACAAATATATAGGAGCATTTATCAAAGTTTCAACAAAATGTCAATAAGTATATTCAAGGAACAGATTTCAGAGATGCGATGATTATTATCATCACAATTTTGGTGAAAAAGAAGATGTCGAAATTACAACTTCACCGGAAACGACGTTTCCTCAAATCTCCTTTTTCATTATAATGACAAAACATCATTTCAAAAATGACAAAGTGTCATCATAAATTGGGTCAATATTTAGTAGTGTGAGCTTGGAAAACGGGTTGATGAATCTCACTTTTGGAGGGACTCAATAGGCCATAATTCAAACCCACATGCAAAATTTTCCCTCTACACCAATGCAGCCATTGGCACCATCCCTCCTCGACCACAACTACTTGCTTATCCTGTTCATATCCCCAATATTGGTAAGGCATCCCAATTAGGCCATGGTAGTGGGCTTTCAACAGA
Organism: Pinus taeda; assembly: GCA_000404065.3. Lineage (NCBI taxonomy): Eukaryota > Viridiplantae > Streptophyta > Pinopsida > Pinales > Pinaceae > Pinus > Pinus taeda. Next base: position 8,008 of record APFE031536044.1, on the reverse strand, counting down.
TTGTCCATATGTTTAAAGGGAAAACACCGCTGAACAGATGTGTGAGTTTTCAACATTGGAATGAAAATTAATCGTTAAATCGCTTTCGTTTGAACATGAATTTGAGAGCATGTCATTAGGTTTTGATTCGCTGCAAACATTATGTCAGTGTACACATTTCCTTACGCATTCTAGTTTTTTTTTTTGGGGGGCACTTCGACCCTTTCCATAGCAAATTTCGCAGTTTAAAGGTAGTATTATACTCTGGGATGGGAATTTCTATCACAAAAAATCGCTCGTCTTTCAATCTGTTATTTTACGGTCAAAAATAAAAAAATATTGTTAATTTTACATATGCGATGGAATGTGAAAGTTAGAAGTATTGTAATATTGTTAGTACCTTGATAGAAGCATGTACACCGTTTTCACTTTGAATGTGGTGAGTAGCTTCTGTTGTTATTATTTATTTGGAAGTATGAATGATTGTTGTTATATGTTCCAATTTATTTTTAATATAATAAAAGAAAAACATATTATTTAATGTTTGTATGGATAGGTATATAAGATATATTGTAATGTAATGTGATGTTAGTGTTATATTATGTTATTTAAATATTTTGGTTTAATTATTTAATCAATATAAGTTTATCTTAATAGTGAATTTAACATTAGCTGAGTTGGATAAATTTTTTCTGTGCCAACTTATTTTAGAGTGCAAAAAACAATGTGAAATTTTTTATTGTTTAAATTATATTTTTTTATTTTATAGTGATTACTTAGATGTGTATTGATTCATTTTATAAGTATATTAAACTGGTTTTTTTGGGTTTTTTGTTACCAATATATTCAACATTAATTTATATTAAAAAAAAAAAATCTTTTTTCTTTTTTATTAAAGAACATTTTTTTCTATTTAGAGAATATTTATGCAGTAAGGCATTCCATCTTGGAAGAACTTCCCCAAATGCCACTTTGTACTCCTAATTTATATTAAAAAAAAAAAATCTTTTTTCTTTTTTATTAAAGAACATTTTTTTCTATTTAGAGAATATTTATGCAGTAAGGCATTCCATCTTGGAAGAACTTCCCCAAATGCCACTTTGTACTCCTATATACCGTTAGATTCAGTATTACACGATTGAAATTTTTTCCCACAATTACATTCTATTGTTTTTGCTTTCAACTGAATCTTAATTTGTACCACCTTTCACCTAGTTGATCTTCACCCTTGAATATTTTGCAGGTACTTCCCTGACCTTTACTATTTGAAAAATCAAATTGAAGCTTGGTAGGCACGAGATCCATAAATTTTCCAAAGAGGCCTTTTCTTTATTTCCAATAAACATTTTGTATTTCTCGGTCCACGGATTGCATCTAGCCCCAAGCCCTACGAAACCTGCTAGTATTGTGAGTTTTCTCTATTTGTCTACACTTTTAAATTTGCTTCATGTGTATTTCTGAGAAACAAGGCGGTGTAAGATATACGTTCTCACTGCTTTTAATTTTTGGGAATTGACCGCCTTTTCTCTAAAATGGTCAGTATTTTTATTTTGTATTTTACATTTATTTTACATGCTTAAAGGTCCAATGTTTTTACTCTGGTCTCCCTTAATATGGCAGCAGTCACCTCTCTTGCGCTACTTCTTGTGGCAATGGCCACACAAGAAAGCCACGCCTTGCAGTTCGTGGTCCAAAACATCGTTGAGGGTAGTGACGATAGGACGAGATTCGACAATGAGATAGGGAGTGTCAAGGCCTGACATATAATGAGCAACGCCAACCAATTCATATGGCAAAGCTTCAACTTGAAATCATCCACCGACAGGAAGAACGTGGAGGCGATCATTCTATTTGTGGATAGCACGAGCCCGATTTCCTACAAGAGCAACGATGAAATCCACTTTAGCGCTGAGTAGGTTGTCAGTTACCAAGGCGACGTAAAGATTGAGATCACTGGTGTTCTGTACCATAAGGTGGCCTGCATTTGGTAGTGGGATGGCACGGGCGGTGCGCCGTTAGGGTTGATTAAAGACATTGCGGATTATATTCACCTCACCGCGGGGCTTGTCCCATCGCACTGGTCTAAGCCCGGCAGTGGTGACAAGTGGGATGAAGGCGTCAATGTGATTGCCTACTTTCTCGAGCACTATGACGTTGTTGCCCTTGGTTTTGTTGCAAGATGAATTTGAAACTGTGTGATGGATGGGACTTTGGGATTCTTCCACGATATCCCTGGTAAATATCCCTGGTAAATATCGATAACCTTTGGAAGGATTACAAGGCTATATATGCATCATCATCCTAATTACAGATGAACTTGGAGTCGACATCAGTGATAATAACAAATATTGCGTCTCGGAGGTCACACTTTCTCATTGCTTTATAAATGTAAAGTCTGATACAAATAAAAGGTTTAAAAATTAATGTATGGTTCTCATACAAATAATTTTTTTTGCTTAATTAATGTATAGTTGGGAAAGAATTTTAAAATTAAATTATAAGCAACCCATTAGGCAAAAACTTCAGTTCTTATGGGATTAATGTTGAGAGTGCTAATAGCAGTTCTCATTATTGTTATTGGTCTTATAAAGCTGCCTATATAACAATTGGTTAAGACTAAAAGAAATTTAAATTAATTTTATAAATTTATTAAAATTCTAATATTATTTTATAATTGGTTTGAAAATTATTTATTAATAATGATATAATAATAATAATAATTTAAATCATTTGAAGTTTTTTGGTTAGATCTTAATATTGTTATTGGTTAAGCTACGTAAAGAAAATTACTTATTTAAAATTTTGGTGTTTGTTTTTGGTTTAATATTTAAAATTTAATATTATTTTTTTAATGTGTTTAAAATTATTAAATGATAACATATTTTTGTATAAATGGAAAATTATTGAAAAAAAGGTAAAGAATATAACAAAAATCTACAAACAAAAATATACAAGTTGTCATTTGTGAAAAATATTATTTCGTGCTAACTATTCTATGGTGTAGTTTTTGTCCAAATTTGTTGATATAATTCTTAGTAGATTTATGTTTCTTTTATTATTTAAATTCTATGCATAAATTAATTCAATATCCTTAAAAATCTCTACACTACTTGAATTGTGAATATTACAATGCTTAAACTTGCAATTTAGACAAAACCCTAATTAAAAAGTGGATATTACAATGTTCAAACTTGCAATTTAGACAAATCCAGAATTGAGAATCGATGGACTAGTGATCTGTCACAAGCCACCATCATACAACCCACTTGCATTCTACATTATGTTATCGAATGTAGTATTTACAAGTTCTAATATTTATTCCATAAGGGATTTCCTTTGAGATGAAATCCCCTTTGGTCGTCATTGTCCTTACTATGGACTATGAAGTCAAGTTTTAGATGATTGCAATGTTTCCCTCCATTTGATCTGATAACTGACTTCTTGCCACTTAACTAATTTGCTCATTAATTTTTCAGTTCAACCATAGTCTATGGGTACACCATCTCTACAATTCATAACACTTTTAGGAGGTTCAAGACCAAGGATAATGCGAAGTAAATTTTTCCTTGCAATTACTTTGACATAAATATGCATTGAGCCCTTTCCCTCCTTTCTTTTTGGTTTATCCTGCATTGACAAACTAAATATCTGCCAGATTTATTTGCTTATAGTAATCTGCCGCTTGGAATTTCTGAGTTTGGAGGGAAAACTAGTTCAGAACCAAGTCTAAGGTTTTTCTTGCAATTAATTTGACAAAAAAAAGCATTGAACCCTTTCCGTGCTTTGTTTTTTGGTTTAACCCACATCGACAGACTAAAATTTGTTAGATTTGTTTATGTAGGGTAATCAATCTGGGTCTACAATACACGAACTTGTGCGTTCAACTGGGTTACAAGAAGAATTTATATGAGAAAAATGGCCAAGTGAATAGTAAGTCAAAAATGTTACACACAATTGCCCCTCTTTCACCTGATAGATTGGATACCAAGCTAATGCAAACCTGTCAAACATGATGAAAAATAGAAACTAAAGAAATTACATGATAAAGTTAGATATCAAAATAATTCGTACGCATTCCCTGAGGTTGTGTCCCAAATGTAAACATGTTTTTCACAACGGGACATCATCATCATTATCAAGAAACATTCTTCAAAATTGACTTATTGTTCAAGCTACAAAGGTAAGCAAGTAAAGATGCCTAAATGTGCAACATATCCGGATAAGCATGTTTATGATTTAATTCTCAACATATGCTTGATCATACTTCTTAAAAATTACTCTATAATCTTAAATAGTGTTACGTTAATAGATACAAACCTTGTCATAACAAATTGGGGATGAACAATTAAAAAATACATGTAATGAATGAAGGTCCTCTATTAATGGAATAACACCCATTAAGAGTTAGGTGACATGTTTCCAGTTGGGTTGTGATCTAGTGGTATACCACAAATAGCTCAAGTTTGATTCTCAGGCATATTATATGAGTTCTACTTGAGAATCACTAAAACAACACATCTCATAAGCTTCATCAATGCCTCTTTCTACTATATCATTAGACAGAGAGTATTTTTTTCTTCTTTTCCTTGTTGTAGGTCTATTTCGCTATATAGTTTCCATGATTTGTTTATTGGAATGCTACAAATTTTGCAGTATACAAACTGCCCTTTATGTAATGTTGGCTAACACATCAACATTTATATAATAGATCTTCATGGAATCCTTGAGTGATGCAGGAGCAGGAGGCTTGAAGACAAAAGGCTTCAATTTTATTCCAAAAATCCCAAAAAAATTACAAGCAAATGAGTGGGATCCTTTAGCTGTCATTTTACAAAACTTTCTAGATAGGATTAGAGCTATAATATATGGATTTGAATGATTTTGTAATTAATTCAAGTAGTTTAGACTTATTTGAGATTCGCGAGGAGAATATCATGCAGAGTAGGTATTATGTAAGATTAGACAGATTAAATCCATTGATTGAGGATCTAATTGTTTGTATGTACTGGTATTTATGTAAGTTTAGAATTATTGTAAGGGGATTTGGCTGGATTTGGTTGTGGAGGATTAGACTGTAAAAATTGAAATATCTATGTGTCTCTGTGTATTCTGTGCATGAATGGTTAAATCCTAGAGTCCCGAAGAATATAACTTAGATCTAGTCTAAACCTGGCAGAAGTCCAATTTCTTGGCAGAACGAGAAAAGCCCCTACAAAAGTTGTGAGGAAACTTAGGAAATGATCTAAATCGTCCAATCGACAGGCACAGATCTAACGGTAATTGCGTGCTCACAAGCGCGAACGTTAATTCTAAAACTGGATGCGAGAAATTATATAACCGAGTTAATAACTCAGTTAATCTACACTATCCCCTTGAAGGAGGCTGATCCGACGGCAATTGCGTGGTTAACACGCATGGGGTTTAATTTGGAAATTGGACCCGATATTTTAGGAATTTCGATTTGATCTGTTGAAGTCTGGATTGATCATATCCATTCATTATGAAGTTATGAGATCTGACAGATATCATGTCAAAAAGTACACGGGCTTTAATCTAAATTTCGGACCCAAGAAGTTATAAACTGCAGCTTTGTTTCCTTTCAGTTCCATGTGAAAGGTAAAGGTTTATGGAAAAGGTCGATGTGAGAAGTTTATGAACAGTATTGTTATTTCCTTTTGGTTCTGTGGTAAGTGAAGTTCTACCATATTTCGGGTAATTTTAACAATTCTATTGTTTTAGAAGAATAACTACATTTGGAGGCGAATGACTGAAACTCCAAAGGAAATCTGAGAAGAACTTCCACTTGTGCTTGAAGAAATCGTTTCTGGATTTGAACAATTAGCATTAACACCTGCACCCAGAACACCATTAGTGGTATTAGAGCATCCTACTGACATTGAACAAGATCTCAAAGATCAAAAAACGAAATCCTACATGGCTTTCAGAGTTGGAGGAAGATGTGGTGGTGGTCGAAGAAGAGGAAGAACAGTTGCAAATGCTAAAGTGTTGGAAGTTGAGCAAGAGATGTAAGCTAGACTAGAAGCAATAGAAATGGGAAATCAAAGATATGGAGATGTCATTGAGCCTAAAGTTGAAGCTGCAGAAGAAGAGGAACCTATAGATGTTACCCTTGAAATGAGATTCTTTAAATTAGTGTTGAGATCCACATCTAAATCCAAACTTGAGGTTTCAATTTATATAGGAGGTTTAAACCCTGAGGAGTTGATAGAATGGATTAATGACATGGAGAAATTTTTTGATTATGAAGAAACAAAAGAAGGAAAGAGAGTGAAATTTGTTGTCACAAAATTGAAAGGACATGCAACAATTTGGTGGGATGGAGTGTAGGCAGGAAAGAAGGAGACTTGGTAAGCAACTAATTAAAAATTAGAATAGGATGGTGGTAAAGTTGAGAGGTAAGTTTTTGCCAAGTGATTATCAATAGACATTATTTAGACAGAAGCAGAATCTTAAACAGAGGTCTTTGACAGTGAACGAATACACAGAGCGACCCGAATCAAATCCACAAAAGATTGTCAAGAACCTTGACCGTATCGAGTTGACCAAATCCTTGAAAATTTTGAAACAACAACCAAAAAACACCTTGAACCAATGGCAATGGCTGCCAACATGGAACAACGAGGACCTCAGTCAAAGCATGCTAACCGACGCCTGTGGAGATTGTGAAAGAGGTCAAAATAGCCCCTGGGAGCCCCAGATCAGGAAAAGGAGGCAATTTTGGTGCATGATTAGCACATCACTGGGCAAACAAGGCTAAAATGGAAAAGCCTTAAGCACTCAATTGCGTTGGGAGCCGGAAAACCACGGGCAGAGAAACAAAAAGCGCTAAAGGACAAAGGTGGGACCTGCGCTCTAGAAAATTGGAGGTATCGATCGGGGTGCCCTTGAACGATAAGAGATTTTGGAGAAGAGCAGAGCGATCCGACTTAGCGATCGACGTGTGCTAGCAGAGGTGAGAGAAAAACTGCCATGATCGCGTGCCATCAGTCGAGCAAGTCAACCGTGCTCGGCATATGTATGACGTTGGATCTAGAGGAGCCTAGATCTGACGGCTGAGATTACGGCCGATGGAGGAATCAGAATCGACAGAGGATTAAGCCGAGTTCTAAAGGGGTTTGGAGTCTGTTTGACCACCATAGTGGAGAAAGAACTCATACATGGCGTAATGGAAGAAACGAACCAACAAAGCATGCTGGCACCAGTTAGATGGGGACATGTGGCACTTCCCGAGCATTCATGCTGATGCTGAACAGGGAACTCCAAGCGTAGTTGCAGAAGGTGAATTGACGCAGGCAGAAAAGGGACCGAACATGCATAGGGATCGAATGGTTAAAGCCATGAATAGAGACAGTCGAAAGGGGGGATTTGGAGAGAAGTCCAAGCGACCAAGAGAGACAGTGAACAGTGCACCTGAGAGGAGGACTGAACATAGAGAACAGTAAAGTCATGCAGAGGAGACAGAGGGCCGTGCTAATCACAGGCAGCATCAAGCACCAGAGAGCTTGAAGATTCAAGCCTTCCCATAGAGGAATCTGTCTGGATTGAGCATCACAATTGGCTCTTTCCACTATAAACCAAAGGTGACAGAGCTGGTAGGAAGAGAACAAGTCTATGTACTCCGAGTGGCTTGGGGAATCCGAAAACCACCCTGCCAGGAAAAATCTGTTGTCAGGAGAACTCATATTGAGTCCCTATATTGTAATCTCTCTGCTGTAAGACCCAATAAAACAAGGCCACCACTGAAGCTGGACCGGAGACGTAGCCTTGGAGAATAGGGTTAACTCCTTATTAAAAATTGTTTGTGTCTTTGTGTTGCTTACTGTATTTCTTTGATATCTTTCCACTTATTTTCTATGTATTGGCAACCTAATCGATCCGTTGTTTCAATAACACAGAACACACACACAGAAGCACATGAGTCTGTAATACTTTTTGTTTAATAAATCTTCAACTGAGGTCACTCATAGGGTGATTATTAGATCAAGAAGTATCAGAGCTCTAGGCTGTA
>APFE031536033.1:0-13022 GCA_000404065.3 Pinus taeda | reverse complement strand
GGGCTAGGAATTGTAAATACAAGCAGGTAGTAGTTGAGGCTGTAGTTGATAATGGAGAGCATTCTATCACATATGTGAGAGCTTCAAAGTATATGAATCGAAATGTTATGAAGAACATGTGGTATGAAATTAACGACCATCAGATTAAGTTGGTAACGTTTACAGAGCTGTTCAAACCAGCAGATCTCTCTCTTATACTAATCTATGAGCAGATGAACGCGCAAGCTACTTAGTTCTCATTGAAATGGATATGTAGTTCTGAGTTGTCAGAATCACGTTTCTCATTGAAATGAAGAAATTTGTAGTGATTATTGCGTTCTGAATCTTTTTACAATTTTTTGAAAATTGCTAAATTTTTGCAGTATTTATTACTCCTCGGATTTCGCAAAATGGCTTGACCTGTTTCACACTGGAAAAAATCATTTATTTGTTAAGACAAAAAAAACAGTCACATTCTTGCACTAAATAGTGTGGAGGTCACATTACAGACAGGTTCATGCGTGCATCCCAGAAAACAATTACAGACAGGTTCATGCTAGTATAAATGACTTCTAAGGAGTCCCCTGCAAAAAATGATTTCTAGCTTGGATTCTATCAAACAAAATATGTACGCAGGCTGTTGAAGGGTAATCTGACCAATGCCCGTTACCTGCAAAACTGATTTGTAGCCTGTGTTCTATCCAACAAAACTGCTGCAGAAAATGTGAGCAGGTTGTCAACAACGATCTTTCTTAACAACAATTTTTTTAAACATTTAATGAAATGAAATTAATTAAATTAAACTAGAGAATCATACTTATTTTTTAGGTTATACTAATGATTATTACGAAATCTAAAATATTTAAGCAGGAAAAACATATTCATAGTCCCAACGACTTTTATGAACAAGAATTTTTATAAACATTTAATCAAATTAAAGAATCATACTCATTATAGGTTATACTAATGATTTTTACTAAATCTAAAATAACAAATTCATAGGAACCCTTCTGAACAACAATTTTTATAAACATTTAATTAAATTAAAGAATCATACCTCTTTGCCAAATGGTTGTAAATGTATTCTTCTCATTAGTATTCAGGTCCAAGCTTGCATTAAACTGATTAAAAAGATTGCTACCGAGTTCAGTTCAATTTAAATACGCGTGCTTGGTTTCGATTTAAATACACTTGCTTTAAAATATTGAAAACATTGCCCATGAGTCCAGTTCCAATTTTGTGCTTACTAAACAAAGTATGAGTTGAACTTCTTATTCCATCAGATACTCTTCCCTAAATCTGTAGTTACAAGGGTTTTATTCTTATTATATAATATATTTTTCCCTGGGCTATAAGGGCAATGTGAAGGTGTATACTACAAAATAGTGTGGAGGTCTATAAAAAATAGTAATAGTAAAAGGGCTTGTTCTCCTCTCCAATGCAGTGTGTAGATATGGAGTGTGAAGATATTTAATGAAGTTTGAAGTATTAGTCACAAATCAAATCTATTAGGATTCTTAACATAATGATAAAAATTTCTTTCATTTTATTATGAAAATTTTCCATATTAGCATAACTATTTAGTATTGGGAGAAATAAGGTGACTTGTATGGTTACCTCTTTTTTCGGATGAAAAAAACTTTCATTCTTCATTAATCAAATGAGAAATTATATATGGCTTTATAGACTGCAGAAGCCAAAGAGAAGTAGCAAATCATTGGATCAGACCAACACCAAACCAAGAAGTAGAGAGGACATCACTAAGAACCAACATTGGCAGTACTAAAAGAAGACACATAAGGCCAAGACAGGAGAAAAAGATAGGCTAGACTAAGAAACAACTGCATCCCCAAAAGAAACAAAACAGAAACCAAGCAGCAAGCTTCCTTTAAAATGCCATGAATCCGGAGGTCAAAAAACATAAAATAAGGACAGAGAGTGATCCCTCTCTTAGATAGAACATCAACTACCAAGTTTTTCTCTTTATACACATGCATGAAAGAGATATAAGAGAATGAGTAATGAAGAGCCTTGATGTTGACCATCCAATGGTAAAGAGAAGGAACCTAGAGGGAGTTTTCCCTTGCAGCCAATCTATGAGAACCTTATAGTCTCCATTGACCCTAAAGGAATTAATGGCAAATCACACATCATTCTTGAGAATTCGCCAAAATGCCACTATCTCCCGACTGTTAGCTCCTCTTCCGCCATTTGAGAAGAAATGATATTCCCTACTAAGGAAGAGACGGATAGGAGGCCCCATCCAAGAATATCAAAAGAAAATGATCACCCAAATCCCATCCAAGAATATCAAAAGCAAATGATCACCCAAATCCCTGAATAAAAGAGAGTGTCTTAGAGATGACAGATTCCACACACCAATTTCTCAAACACCAGATACCCCAAATAACATATAAGGGTAGAGCACGCAATGGCCTATGTTCCAATTTCTAGTACATTAGGAAATCCAAGATGGAAAACCAAATCCTATCAACCCTCATTTTCATCAAAACTGCCACTTGGTCCTAGATAGACTTGGCATGTGGGCATCCTCGAAACAATGTGTGATATCCTTAAAAGCACAACAATAAAAATAGCATTGTCGCAGCCCATTATAGCCCATTTTTATCAAATTTTCCCAAGTCAGAATGCCATTGAAAACTGCCAACCAAGAGAAACACTTGATCTTCAAGGGAGCTTCCCATCTCCACATAGCCAAATCCCACAGGTTGTTAGGGCAAGAACAATGGGAACCACAGATGTATGAATAACTTTCACTAGCAGCAAGATTACCATGAGTGGCACGTCTACCCGAGGCAAGCGAATCAGACCTCTTTATTACTATGAGTAGCACGTCCACCCCACGCAATGTGTTTTAGCCTATAGGAATCCCATTCAACTTCGAAAGAAATGTTGAGACCCAAATCCCAGGAATGAGGCTAATCAGAGGAGGGAAGTTGATGAGGGAACAGATGCTTAATATCACCAAGGTGATGGATTCCCAAACAGTGAAGGGAAAGGATGATCTGTGGGGATAGACTATGATCACCAAACATGCCTTTAATAGCATCGAGTCCAATAAGGGTTTTGTCAGTGTTACCCACAAGCCACCTGAGGTTTCCACAAAACCAAGATCTAGTAGCCATCAAGTTGCTCCAAATATATTATTTCCTCCACTTGAATGGGGCTCCCACAAAAACCCATTTTTCTAAACTTTGTTGCCTGAGTTATTTATCGAAGATAATGTCACTCCAAATACCCTCATTAAAAACCCTCCAAATATTATGAGTAATAAGAGACATATTGAAACGTTTCATATCCCGCATACCCAACCCACCATCATCTAAAGGGCGACTGATTAAATCTAGCCGCGAGGTGATTTTTTCTATAAGTTCATGTTCTGGAGCACAGAAACATGGCAATAATAGCATATATTATGTTGATTATTGTCGAAGGTACAAGAAAAAGGTGCATTCAAAACACGGAAATTCCCTAAAGGACTGATTTTATCATATGATCACCCTTCCTCCAAGGGTCAGCCACCTATGATCCCATTGAGACACTGTCTTCTAACTAGCCACTCCTAGTCCAAAATCCTATAGTTTCCAAGTGTGAGGAAACAACCCAAATATTTGAAACTAGAGGATAGAGAGATAGTTTTCATCCCAAATAGGGTTGCATTTTGTTGGTTGAGCAGTATATCCTCCCCGTTACCGATAAGCTAAGTCTTACCTTTGTTAATAACAACTGTTATTTATTAATAACAAGTCGAGAGGCCGTTTCAAATTGAGTTAAAATTTGATGTAAAGTTTCTCATTCAGAAAGCTTAGCATCTCCAAAACCAAGGGCATCCTCCACAAAAAGTAAGTGAGTGATTAGATAGTGGAAAAGGCCCTACATCCATAGATATTACCTCTCAATTTAGTTGCACTTACACTTTTGACTAAACACGTCACATAAAGAGTAACCATGAGAGAGCCATGAGAGAGCACATCCTTGTCTTGTAGCATGACTACCTCTCTGCTCTATTATAATATTGGTGCAAATTGTCACACATCTTCTAATGCAACTTACCATACATATTTTTCATCTTACCATGTCTCTTTCCTCCACAATTATATTTCTAATTATTTTTAATAAGATTGAATACATATTATTCACAAAATACCATTTTTTCTTTTCTATTTTTACTCGTTAATGCTTCTTATTATCTTTCTAAATTTGTTGGTGTATGGACACATGGTAATTCTCGTCTAATAACAAGAAATGGATAATCTATATTAAATTTAATTTTTATTTCAAACTTGTACAATAAATCAATCTAATTTATATATAAGTTTCCCTTCTAATTAAATGAGTGCAATTATCTATATACTAATAATGCATTTTTTTAGAATAATATTCTAATTATAATAATGCATTTTTTTAAATATTATTCCAAATACTACGTGCTGAAAATATACTTTGGCCACACATATATACCTATACAAATATTTACTTTGCCTCATAATAATGAATCTTAATCAGCATTGAACTTGAACAACAAGCTCGGACTGTTTCAGAAGCATGATGAAGCAAAATATCGTAGGGGTGAAGCTGTTAAGTCCGGGAGGGTCAAGCTATTACCCACTCCAAGACCATACCAATATAAATAGTATCAAGGAAAAGGGCACCATTACCTCATACCATTTAACCATGTACCAAGGGTGAGGCCATGCTCACCCCAACTCTTCATATGCGTACATTTTGAGGTTGGACTAATGTGACAGACTCATGGCAAGAGACTCGTAGTCAATAACGAATAATGAATACTTTCCCTTACTGCACACCACCCAATCCTAGGCACGGTTTTATTCCCGGTGTATTTGCAGGTCTCATTTATCCCCCTACCTCGCTCTGTTCAGCATTAGTTCAGGAAAGTTAGAATCTAAACATCTTGCACGGACTTCCTTTCACCAAAATCTTCACCAGGAAAGTTAGCATCTGGACGTCTTGCATGGACTTCCTTTCCTTTCACTAGCATTTTCACCATGTTTTTATGGGAAAAGGATTAGGCCCTCTTGGCTTGGCTCCTCCTTCCTTATGGTCTCGCATGTTCCAAACTTGGGTTTGGCTCCTCCTTCCTTATGGTCTCCCATGTTCCAAACTTGGGTTTTAGGCGACAAAGAATAATTCTCAAAGCCACACTTATATTTTATTGTCTAAGGAATCAATTATTTCTAGTTCGCTTGGATTTTTTATGTCTCTCATATTTGAGAAGTGTTAATGGTTTTGCTAAATGTAAAGGATTTATGGATTTATGGTGCTTGTGGGACTAGGCAACGACAAGCTCCTCCAAGCATCCTGTGGTTCATGTATTACATTGTGTTTTCTTTCTTTCACTAAGTAGACGTTCATTTCCTTTACATGTCCCTCTGATAGTTTCATGATCATTGATTGGTTTAGGGTTGCGCACTCTATTATAACTCATGGCTCATACATATGGAATAGTTTTCTCAAAATTAGTTTTGTTGGGAATTTCTGATAATTCCAAACAAAAATGAACAAAGAATAATGCTATGTTTTACCACAGGATAGGATTTGAACACACAGAAGCTAAAATTGGTTTCTCAAGAACATAGATTTTCACATGCACAATAAAGCTTTGTATTCATTAACCAGAACAATTGTTGTTACAAATTTCTTCCTCTCTCAGAGGGATTACAACCATAGACTGCTTCAAATGTAGTTCCAAAACAAGAAAAAATTACTCTGTCTTCTCCTGAAAAATACTCTATTTCTGTTGCAAAATATTACACCGTTGTATGTAAAATTACATATATTTACACTGCTGCATTTCTTCACATTCTTTCTGTGCATACAAATTTTCTTTACACTGTTGTGTAATTTTTCTCATGCGCTGCTACGTGCTTCCCTTGCATTTCATTACATTACACAGATGCAATGAACAACTAAAACTAAAACATAACAGTACATTTTTTTTGTGCCATACTGTCGTGACTAAAAAAAAACAATAAACTTAAAAACTTTACCAACGTTTACCTATCACATTCAATTTACATGAATTACTTTTACGGAGAAACTGGCAGTGAAAACAAAAACTTTCACTTCATGCAAGTTCATTGTTGGAGGCTTGTATCAACCATTGATCTAATCCGACAACTGACAACAATACCGCACAACCCTTTTCTTTCAAACTTTATGCTCTGATGAAAAAAACTTTTGCAAAACTCCCAGCCACATGTGAGACGGTGATTGTTATCACTGCCTCCGGAGGAAAAACCACTTGCTCGTGAAAAGAAATGCGATGGAAGACTCGTTGTTTTCTGGAAATAATTACACGGCAAGTGAAATTACAATTTCAACACTTCCCTTTAATTTCAACTGTTGGTTTATCAGTCATACCCAGACATTTCCTCAAAAATTCAGAACTTTTCTCGCTCAATGGTTTGGTCAAAATATCTGCAACCTGCTCCTAAGTCCTGCAATGTTGTAAAACACTTTCTCTGTTGTTTACCAATTCCCTGATGTAATGAAACTTTGTGTCAACGTGTTTCGTTCTCTTATGAAACACTGAATTCTTGGGTAATGCAATAGCTGAGCTATTGTCACAAAAAATTACAGTTTCTTTTGCTTGTTCTTGACATAAACTCCTTAACATCCTTCTCATCCAAACTGCCTGACACGTTTCTGCTGTAGCTGCCACATATTCTGCCTCTGCTGTAGACAACGCTATAATAGGCTCTTTTTTAGAAGCCCATGAAATTGCTCATGAACCCATGTGAAAAACATAACCGAATGTGCTTTTCCGATCATCTACACTTCCAGCCCAATCACTACCAGTGTATCCAATTAAATCTAAACATTCTGAAGCAGTATATAAAATGCCAAACCTTTTAGTACCTTCAACATACCTCATAATTCTTTTTGCTGCCTGTCAATGTGCTTATTTTGGCCTCTCCATGAATCTGGAAATTAAACTAACATCATGCATTATATCCGACCAAGTTGTAGTCAAATACATGAGGCTGCCAACTATTCTCTTGTACAAACTAGATCAAAATCCTTGCTACTCTCCTCCTTGCTGAGTTTTAATCCCATCACTATGGAAGTGATTTCTGCTTTGCTCTCCTGCATATTAAATCTTTCGAACACTTCATTAACATATTTCGCTTGTGAGATAAAAATCTCATTTCCATTTTGTTCTACTTCTATTCCTAAGAAGTATCTCAGCAAACCCATGTCAGTCATTTCAAATTCCTCTTTCATAACTGTTTTGAAATTTTCAATAAGATAATCATCATTACCTGTGAAAATAACATCATCAACATATAACACAACAATTAGTATTTTAGCATCATTTTCTTTGATGTAGAGGGTGGGTTCTCCCTCACACTTTTCAAATCCATTTTCCAGTAGATAGGAATCTATCCTACTATACTACACTCTTGGTGCTTGCTTCAGCCTATAAATAGCTTTCTTCAATCTGCGCACTTTGTGCTATTGGCCTTTCTTTTCATAGCCTGGAGGTTGTTAATGCAAACCTATTCTATTAACACTCCATTTAGGAATGCTGACTTCACGTCTAGTTGGTAAACTTTCCACTTGTTTTGTGCTGCTATGGACAACACTGCTCTCACGGTTTCCATTCCAGAAACTAGTGCAAAAGTTTCCTCATAGTCTCTCCCATATTGCTACTTATATCCTTTGACAACAAGTTTTGCCTTATGTCTTTCTATTTTAACTTCAGCATTACTCTTGGCCTTGTAGACCCATTTAACTCCAATGACTTCTTTTCCTTTAGGTAGTTAACCTAAATCCCATGTCTTGTTTCTTTCTATGGCATTGATCTCCTCATCCATAGCTTCTATCCATTTCCTATCCTTAATTGCATCTTCGAAATGAATAGGGTCATCAACATGACAATATAAAACAAACAAAGAGTTTATACCTTCATTTGTTTCATCTTTTTTGTAAATATCACTTAACTTTCTGAACTTCTTGCCTCTTTCATTTGGTGTACAAGTGCTTGAAGAAGCACTTGAATTTCGTCCTTGTGGTGTGCTTGGATAAGCACTTTCATTTCTCCTCAAGGGTGTCCCTTGCTGCCCTTATGTTGGTGCTGCAGTTTGGGGATGTATTTCATCCATCTCCTCATCATCTTCATCATGTGACAAAGAGTTTTTAACATTCACTATTTGCTCTATGCTTCCATCCCAAGCTTCCTCCTCAATGAACTGCACATCTCTGCTTGCAAAAAACTTTTTGGTGGATGGGTTATACAATCTATAAGCTTTGGATTCCTCACTGTATCCAATGAAAATACATTTCTCCTCTTTGCTATCCAACTTCTTCCTTAGCTCATCTCGAATGTGTGCATAAGCCACACATCCAAAAACTTTCATGTGGGTGACTCACTTTCTTCCACTCCATGCTTCTTCCGGCACTCTTTTCATGACTTCTTTTGTAGGGCATATATTCAAAATGTACGCTGCACAGTGTACAGCTTCAGCCCAATAATCATTTGGCAAATGCTTTTCCTTCAACATACTCCTCGTCATATCCATGATTATTCCTTTCGGCAACACCATTTTGCTGAGAGTGTACCTAGTGCCAAATTGTTTATGAATTCCATTTTTTCTACAAAAACGTAGAAATTCTTTGGAGATATACTCACCTCCTCTATCAGTTCTTAAAACTTTGATATGCAGCCCACTTTGGTTTTCTACAAGTCCTTTGGAATTGCAAAATTTTTCAAACACTTCACTTTTGTTCTTCAGAAAATAAACCCAAGTTTTTCTAGTAAAATCATCAATGAATGTTAGAAAATATTGGCTGCCTACAAATGATGGAGTTTGCATCGATCCACATAAATCTGAGTATACTATCTCTAAGGGTGCTTTTGTCCTTATGCTTTTCCCTGATGGAAAACTTTCTCTGTGTTGTTTCCCTAAGATACAACCCTCACAAAGGCTGTTTGGTTTTTCTATCAATGGTAATCCTCTTACCATTCCTTTTCTACTCAACAAGTTAAGACCTCCAAAGTTGAGATGTCCAAATCTCAAGTGCCACAACCAATTTTCATCTTTTGGTTCACTTTGGAAAGCCTCTTGTGTAATTGCTACTATTTCTACTCCATCTTTCAAATCTGCCTTCATTCTGAGAGTGAACATCTTGTTCCTTGTCATCTTTACTTCAGCAATACATCGTTTGCTGTGTGCTCTATCCATGATGGTGCATATATCATTCTCAAAGAAAACATTGTACCCCTTTTGAAAAAATTGTCCAATACTTAAGAGGTCACACTTCATTTTAGGAACATAATAGACATCTGCTATGGTTTTCTTTTCACCTTTCCTTGTTAAAACATTTACTACTCCTTTTCCCATAACAAAAATTTTACTATCAGTCCCAAGTGTGACTTGTGACTTCACACTCTGATCTAACTTAGAAAACAGGGCTATGTTTCCTGTCATATGGTTACTACAACTAGAGTCTAGAAACCATACATCTTCAGTCTTTGTTTCAGCCATATTATATGCAAACAACAATTTATCTTGGTTGATATTTTCTCTAGTGAAATTTGCACTAGTTCTCTTATTCATATCATGCTGCTTCTTCCTACATTCATTTGCATAATGCCCATATTTTTTACAATAGTGACATTGGACATTGGATTTATCATACCTTTGTCCTTGAGCATGATGTTGTTCACTTTGTTCACTGCTTCCTTGGCCTTGGTTCTGATTTGGATTGTTGCCTCTTCCTTGAGTATTTGCTGGACTGTTTCTTCCACCTTTGTTTTGGCTTTTGCCTCTTGCTCTCTTGTTTCCTCTACCTTGACCTCTCCCTCTTCCAAAGGGCATCTGGGTCTTAAAGGCATGTTGTAAAGATGAGTTTTCATTTCTACTCAATCTCTGCTCATGTGTTATCAGTGATGCATGTAGTTCATCAACTGAAAATTTTGTGAGATCCTTTGTCTCTTCTATGGTGGTGACAATCACATCGAACTTTGAGGGTAGGATCCTCAACAATTTCTCCACAATCCTCCTTTCTTCAAGAATCTCTCCATGAGACCTTATCTGTCTGACCAGACCAATCACATGTGTGAAGAATGAGTCAATATTATCTGACTCCTTCATGCATAGATTCTCAAAATCTCTCCTCAGCAACTGTAGTTTTTCTATCTTCACTTTCTCCATGCCTTGATAGGCTATCTTGAGAGTTTGCCATGCTTCTTTGGATTGTCTCGGCTGCTGCCATCCTTGGAAACAAACTCTCATGCACTACTTGATATAAGAAGTAGAGGACTTTATAATCCTTCTTCTTATAGCTCTTCAACAGTTCTTTCTCTACCTGAGTTATGTTATTAAACTCATCATCTGCTAGTTCTTCAAAACCATCCTCAACAAATTCCTATAAGTCTTGTGAGGTAAGCAAAGCTCTCATAGCTATTGCCCAATAGTCATAGTTTTTCCCATTAAATTGTGATAGATGAGTATTAAAGATACCCATGCTAGTGTTGGCTCCAGCCATTCTTGCACTCTAAACTATGCCTCAAAATACTTGACTGTGTATTTAAAATAACTGACTGTCTTCAACAACATCACAAAAATTAACTTGAGAAATACCTTGGATTCTTTCTTGACTGAGTCTTTACTCTGCTGGAAAAGCTGCTACAACAAGAAATCCTTCCTTCAGTTTCTTTGAAACCTTCAAAGAGCCTGGACAAGCTCTGATACCATGTTGGGAATTTCTGATCATCCTGAACAAAAATGAATAGAGAATAATGCTCTGTTTTACCACAAGATCTTAACATAGGGAAGCTAAAATTGTTCACTGGAAAACAAAGATTTTCACATGCATAATAAAGCTTTTTATTCATTAACCGGAGCAACTGTTGTTACAAATTTCGTCCTCTCTCAGAGGGATTACAACCATAGACTACTTCAAATGCAGTTCCAAAACAAAAAAAAAAAAATTACTCTGTCTTCTCCTGAAAATACTCTGTTTCTGCTTGCAAAATATTACAGTGTTGTATGTAAAATTACATATATTTACACTACTGCATTTCTTCACATTCTTTCTCTACATACAAATTTTCTTTACACTACTATATAATTTTTCTCACGCGCTACTGCGTGCTTCCCTTGCATTTCATTACATTACACATATACAATGAACAACTAAAACAAAAACATAACAATACATTTTTTTTTCTCATACTGCGTTGAGTAAAAATGAAAAACAATAAACTTAAAAACTTTGCCAATGTTTACCTATCACATTAAATTTACATTAATTACTTTTACGGAGAAAATGGTGGTCAAAACAAAAACTTTCACTTCATGCAAGTTCATTGTTGCAGGCTTGTATGAACCATTGATCTAATCCTACCACTGACAACAATATCGCACGACCCTTTTCTTTCGAAATTTATGCTCCGATGAAAAACCACTTTTGCAAAAATACCAGCCATGTAGATAGTGATTGTTATTGCTGCCTCCAAAGAAAAAACCACTTGCTCGTGAAAAGCGGTGCGATAGAAGACTGGCTGTTTTCTGAAATAATTACGGGGCAGGTGAAATTACAATTTCAGCAAGTTCATGGTTGTTCCACAACATCAAATGGATATTCTCATTTGTTGCATGTATTCTTATTAGCATAGATCCTATTATGGGAACGAATATGTCTAATATGCTTGTTGATATTTTTAATACTTTACATGCACTTGGGTATTTTTTTCCTTTTCTTATCCCAAGTCATTGAGGATTTATCTAATAGTTTCTCTGCACTCAGTTGGAAATCTATGGAGGGTATTGGGATTCAAGGCTCTAGGGCAGATGTGGGATAGAAATATACTTTAGAGCTCAGGTTGAGATGCTTATCACAAAAAATGGTGAAAATCAACTTTGCTGGAATGATAATATTAAAAATGACAATTTGATTGTATTTGATATATACTCTGACTTACATTTGTAACCACATATGGAGTGCACTAATAGTTGGTATGTCAATGTTTGGAGTCTGAATATTATTAATACTCCTTTGAAGCTCGTCTTTTTTGGATGGCTCTTTTGGAAAAACAGAATACAAATAATTAATAATATTATAAATTGTGACCTTTTTTGGTCCAAATTAAATTATTTTTTGCAGGTGGCGGCTGAATTTGTTATCGATTCGCTTTTACAATGTCCCGTAGCCATGGAAACATGGCATGAGGTTGTTCAAAACTTCAGACTTTCATACTCTAGTGGTTTCAATTCCATCGAAGAATATTTCAGACGGTAGATGCAAATATCTCAGTCCTACAAATCCCTTCTTTGGTTTGTCATAAGGGATATGCAATGCATGAAATGGAATGATTTTTGATGAAAGACCTCTTGAAATCGTGAGGAATGTGGCTGGGATTTGTGCTAATTTTAGTGAATACTTTTGAAAGCCATTTCTTACTAAGTCTTATAAGAAGTTGGATTTCTTTCCATAGTTGATTTTCCCTAGTAAATGTTTTCAAGGGGGGCACAGAATGATAGATGTGGATGTAGTGTTGTTTTGTTTTTGACTGTATACCAAGAGCTATAGTTTGGAAGTTTTGGATATAACACCAATGCAAAGATTAAAGCATTGTTATCAGCAGAAATACAGTGTTCTTGATCCCATAGCCTGAGGTTTAGTGATAAGAAGGATAGAGCAAATCAAATTTAATTATTTTGAGAATAATCAATAATGAATAATAGATTGGCTTTTTTTTTGGACAGGGATAAATTACATTAGAGGATTCTAAATATTTAAGGAGGATTCTAAATATTTGATTCATAATTAATAATCAGGATGTGATAATTGTCAGGCCAGGAGTAACTCCAGAAAAACTGATTCGTTTATTCATTTAGCCAGCTATCTATTATATACATGAATGCGATTGTTCAGTTCATCTTCTCAATGACTGTTCACATTCAATTCCCCCAATCACTGAGGATTAGGTGTCAACATTCCCCCCCTTAATCTGAAGGGATGTTGGTGAGTCCAAGCATCGTTCTGAATCT
>APFE031536030.1:0-15628 GCA_000404065.3 Pinus taeda | reverse complement strand
GCACTTCAGGATGAGCTACAGATGTGGTACATGCAGATCCCAGAAGGAAATACATGGTTACCTATGGGATGACTAATATTTGCATGCAGGACTTCAGTTAGAACTCAAGTGAGTTTAGTTTAGTGGACTGGAGGTGCAGTTGATGGAGTTGTGTTCAGTTTAGCTTTGTTAAACTGGTTGTATTTAGTCTAACTGGCAAATAGACTAGAGATGAGTTGGGTGAATTAGTTATTAATTTAATTCACAAGTTATTAACTCATAATACAACTAATGAATACATCAGTTAACTCAGTTGCATGTCAGTGCATGTTCAGTTCAGCAGGGACAGGTGTTAGAGAATCAGATTGCTATCAGTTGTGACTATAGTTGTGCACCAGATTTTGCACAAATAAGGGGATTGAGTATGCCAATGAGTTTGCACGTATTGTAGCTTGTTCTCACGTGATTTAGCCAAGGAAAGACGTGGCTGCCTTGGTATCATCACCGGTTCTTGTGCAGGTATTGAGCAGCGGAGGCAGGCAAGCAGCGGAAGAGATTTGAGCCAGTGATTGATTCAGATCTGAGCTGTATTGTGTGTAACAGGTGGAGCTGGTACTGGATTGATTGTGATAAGCATTGTACTTTGTAATGTTACATGACTCGATCATTAATATACAGATAGTTGGGGTTTTTAGCGAGATGCTTTCCCCGGGATACATACTGTGTTAATGTGTGAATGCTCTTGATGTTTTAATGTTATTGATGCTGCTATATTGATGATCAACGTAGAGGAGCTTATGTATTGTGTATGTTTTCCGCAATAGTACATGATCAGGATAATCTCCATTGAATATGTGTTAAATTATTCAAAATTTCTACATTTAGAAGTTGTTTAATCTATCCTTGAAAAATCAAAATACAAGTTGAAGTGGGCCTTTCCTCTACATAGGCAATTGAAAAGTTTGTATGTACAAAATTTGGTGTTAAAAAGAAGACTTAGAATGGTAAAGTAGAAGCTCACTGAGGCCAACAAATTTGGAATAAAGAGGAAGAGGAAAGTTGGACATACTAGAAGAGGCTAGTACAAAGGTAAATATTTAGTAGGAGAGTACCACTCAAATCTAAAGTTTTGTCTTTTTCTCAGAAATGAGTTAATTTTTGTGAAGTTTGTAAAATGCAAAAAGAATTTGCTGCACTTTTGTATAATATTTGGTACTGGTGGGATAGTGAAGTTTTGAAGTTTTGATTGTCATAAGGGGAGTTATGTTGGGTATGGAGCTTGATTATCTTCTTTATTCAGAGGTATGACCGCATTTGACCCTAGTTCGTAATGTGGTGGCAACACCGCCCATAATATTTGCACTGCAAGGGGGGTCCAAAGGGGTTAGCAATCTTTAGGAGGCACCCCCCCCCCCTAGTGGGGGATAGAAGGCAGCGCCCCCAAAGCTAAAAATAGATGTAATTTTTCCTTGTAAATTTTTGTAATTTCATAGTCAACTTGGGCATTCATTAGGCAGAGATCTGATGGTGGAAGTTATGTTTAATTTAGGGTTTTTTGACCTAGAAGGAAACCCCTCGCTATATATGAGGGAATTGTATTGCGTCTATGTAGATTTGTATTCTGAGTGGGAAAGAGAGAGGAGATTGTGTGAGAGAGAAGAGGGAATTACAACGGATCTACTATAGGTTCTATCTCTTTAGCTTGCTGGATAATATAAAAGGAAGGAGTGGCTGTTTCCTGTGGACGTAGCCCAAATTTGGTGAACCATGTATATCTGTTGTTCTCTTGTTTTATGTGTTTTCTATGTTTATATTTCTGCAATATAATATATTTTATGTGTTCCATCGCTGTGTAATATATAATTTTCCAACAAGTTATATGAAGGTTAAAACATTCACATTGATGCTTCCAACACTTTATATCATAAAAAGGTCACCATATATCCAAATTCTTGAAAGTGTTGCGAAAGGAGACAATCTTGCTGCGAAGGTGGGGGATAGTCCAAAAGGAGGTTTGTAGGCACTTTAAATATTATCTAAGAGGTTAAGTACCATAAAAAGGATATTTTAAGCATGCCCATTTTCTCCATTTTGACAGAGGAAGGTTGCAACCATACAGAACATGGAGGACTACTTCAGTGCTGTGAAATTGGATAATGCGCTACAAGTTTGGACAAGCAACATCATTTCATTTCAAATTTCGAATTTTTGGCTTCTAGAAGTAGTTTTTATCATGTGAATAGGTGGAATATTGTCTTAGATGGTGTAGTTAATTTTTATTTGCAAATATTCCAAGTTGGTGATGTTTTAGGCTTGGATTGGTTGTAAGGAAAACCACACTTATTTTTCAGTATATGCACTAAAAATTTGATGTATCTAGTTATAAGTTTGTTTTGGTCAATGATTTAGATCACCTAGAGCGAGAGATAAAACCTCATGATGTATATAGAGATGAAAAACATGGTAATGGGTTTTGTTGGTTTTATTAGAGAAGAACATACTTTTTGTGCGCTATATATTATATATATTTATTATATATATATATATATATATATATAGTATATATACATACTAATCATACCTACCTCAGTACATCATTACATACATACATAATACCATATATATATATATATATATATATATATTATATATATATATAATATTATATATATTTTTTTTTTTATATTTATTTATTATTATTATTATTATATTATATTATTTTTTTTTCTGAAAACTTTTCCAGTGACTGAATGAAAGAAGGTGATTTGCAAGGATTCCTGTTTTAGAATCTTGGTGGTTTTGTGCTCCTTTGATCTTGTAAGATGTCTCATGTGTTTACATCTCTTAAATGTATGCCTTCTTACTTGGAAAAAACATATGTTTATTTTAGAATTCATCTTAATGGTGCTCTGATTTAGTTTTTTTCCATGTGATCAATATTTTCATCTTAAAAGAAACATTTTAGAATTCATCTATGGTTTTGATGCTCTGTGTTGACTTTCACCTTTCTACACTCACCCTCTATAGTGATTTAACTTAAATTCCACCACCAAGGCTGCCTACCTTGCCCCTATGGAGAAACCATTTCTCTTTTCATTATATCACTAGACAAAAAACTGACTTGACATGACTCCATGCCCAATGGATCTATCTTTTTTCTCATCAATAGACCTTTGAAAAACAGACCTTATTGACCATCATACCTAGCCTAATATCAGATAATTTTAATAAATCAAAGTGAGAGAGCCCTCTCTAAGGCCAGAAGGGTCAGATTCTGACCTAGAAATGGTTTGTGATTACCTCTAGAATTTCTCTCCTCAACCTAGGGAAATTTACGGAGTGTTAACACCATGATGAGGAAGTTCTTCAAGGGTGAAAGGTTTGCATAATGATATATCATATCCATTTGTATCTCTATAAGTACCAATAGGGAATTCCTAAAAAAATTCCATGAAGGATTTATGGGCATTCCTTCCCCGTAACAATTCCATCTTTCCCATCATGGACCCCATCACTTCCCATTCTTCCCCATGTAGACAACTCCCCGCAAATAATATTTTCTTAGAAATGATTTGTAATTATTGTATTATATAGTTTTACAGTTAAGTCACATATCCAACTCTTGCATTCCATCCAATAGCTTGTATCGCATAATTGAAAGACTCCATAGTTTGTTTGTCCTTATATTTGCACATGATTTTACAAGTTGGGAGCACCAGACCTTATTCATTTGTATGATTGGATGGACAATCTTAGAACAAATGTGTAGGTCAACTTTATAAAATTCTATAAACACATCAAGCATGGTGTGAACTTCTAATTTATTGCAACAACATTCTATAAGTGTTTTGTATGCATACTCTTGCAAATCAATAAGATCTTCTTAGACTCCATGTTTGAAAGGCTTAGGGAAAAATTACATATGAAACCTCTCTTTTAGGACATACTTCATTTATCTTACCACTTTTAGACATAAGTGACAATTTTTTGCACCCCAAAGATTAGAAGGCATTGCAATTCAATTTTTCGCTGACACACTTTAACATTGAACTACTATTTATCATTCTTGTATTGTTGTTGTGAGTTTTTATTTAATATACGTCATTTATAGTATTGTGTGAGCCTGAGACTCATTCCAAAGCTTAGTGTGAGGAACAACACCTGTCACAAGTTCATAGATTGCGATTGAAAAACCATATATGTCTGACTTCTTAGTAGGTATTTTTGGGTACTTTGGGTACCATATACATAAATAATCCAATCATGTTCCTTTCATGAAAACCCCCAATTGGTTTCCTAAATGACTTCAAATTTTTTACAGTTGTATTTTCAAGATCTTTTCCATAAACTGCCAATCCAAATTTTGCAAGGTGCATTTCCAATTTGATGTCAAGAATAATATTTGTAGGTTTGACATCCCTATGGATAATTCCAAGCTTATGAAGATATTGAAAATCCCTATCTAATTGTATTATTATTATCCATACTTGCTCCATGGAGGGATTCCATTCCTTAACATGAAAATCTTGAGCCAAGTTACCACTAGTGAACTAGGGTGTGTCTTCCAATTCTACTGATCTAGTAGCATCAAATTTCCATTAAGAACTGCTTCTGATGCGGGTGAGCTTTGTCATGTCCAATCACAACTTCATCCAAACCATGAACATACAAGACATGTATAAGAATAATTCTTACAACATCTTAGAAAAAGTACCCTTCACCTACGTAATCATGACTATAGGAGCAATGTTGAAAGACCTTTCTCAAAATTGATTGGATGAAAATGTTGTAAACCCTAGTGTATCTATAAAAATAGGAACGAGGATGAAACAAGGCAGGCGTACATGGATAATGTGTCTCATGAAGTTATGCACAACCATAGCCCTTGATGTTAACTGGGTCATCAAAGGGGTTTTGACCATTTCAAGAGACAAGAATTCTGTTAAAACCTTGAAAAGTAGGAGGGACCTGAAATTTACGTATTTAGACTAAACATTTTGGGAGAGTGTTGTATGGATACAACATAACTATATAAATAATATATGCACATGATAATTTATATGATATGTTTCCCATGTAAACTCATAGTTTTAGGCAAGTATGATGATGAAAGGAGAATATAGCACAATTATAGTACAGATGAAGAGAAGAACAAATAAAGAGTGAATAATTGTAAAAAAGTTGTCATTTGAAGAGGTTGGAAAGGATAATTTTTAAATCAATGTGAAAGAAAGATACATTATTGAAATGTGGAAAGAAAACTACTATGTTGTAGCATGTGAAAGCATGCCAAGGAAGGATGATGAAGAGACTACAATACAAGAGATGCAAATGGCAGTCAATGAGTGCCTCAACTACCATGCAATATGTCTTAAACTAATTTAGGCGAGATCTCTACCAAACTTCATGGACACCTTCATTAGCTCTTGAACACACCTGCAAGCCTCTATAGCAAGTCTGTAACTAATGATATAGGCTAATAGCTTCTGCATCAAGTCAATGACATGTAGACACTAGTCTTCCAAATTCCTCATAATGACCAAAACCTCTAGCTCCTCAAGCAGTAATGACAACCTATCCAAACACCTACAAAACCTATAGCAACATCTCCAACACCTGCAACAATACCATCAAGTCATCCAACTACCTCCAAAACCTATAGAGGCACCTACAACACTTGCAACAACATCTCAACACTTGTAACAACAACTCCAATTCTTCCAACACATTGCAAACATGGGGAAATGCCCGACATTGCCTCCACTTTTCCATGGGCCAATTGGACTCATGGCAAGTCAAGAGCGATCCTAGCTTACTCATGGCAAGGAAGGGGAAATGTAGGTCATAGCCCCTTGACCCTCATGCCCCACACTACCACTGCAAGTGAAATTTTACCCTTTTTTTGTTGGTTTTCTTTTTTCAAATTATATATATATATATATATATATATATATATATATATATATAATATATATATATATATATATATATATATTATATATATATATATATATATATATAATATATATTATATTAGAGAGAAGAGAGAGAGAGAGAGAGAGAGAGAGAGAGAGAGAGAGAGAGGAGAGAGAGAGAAGAGAGAGAGAGAGAAACAATGCTTATTTTTTTAATATTTTGCTTTTATTTTTTTCTATCTACATTTTTAATTTGCTTAAACTTTTTTTAATAAGGATTATTTGCTAATTTATTTATTTTTTGCTTTTAAAAGAAAAATTAATATATTTTAGTATATTTTTAACTTATTTAAAGTTATTTTTCTAAATTACTTTAAAATATGGTTTTAAATTTATTTTTATTAATTTTGTAAAGTTTTTTGTTTTTTTGTTTTTTTTTCTAACTATTTAATTTGTTTTTTCTTAAAAAAAATCAATATTTTTATTTTTTGTTAAAAAATTTAAAAATGTGTTATGTTGTCCTTTCTTGAAAAATGGTGTTTTTTTATTAATTTTTTTATGCTAATGATTATTTATAAACCACAGTTAAAAAAGCATTGCAATTTTAATGCCCAATCAAAAACGACCAACCAAACTGTTTTTTCATTTATTATGACATAAATTTGCCTAAAAATTCTTTGGTCATATAAGTCAATTCTTCTATATTGGCTTTTTCTAGGGTAGATGTAAAATCTTTGATGAAATTTTCTTCAATTTCATTCCCCAAAACATTGTCTCCTCATGCATCTTCAATGTTGTACCACTCGTGAAGTTGTCTTAGGTTTGAATTTCAATTGTGTTATAATTTTAATCTTAAAATTTTTTCTCTTGGTAGAACCACTCTCTAATTTAGGTATTGAATTTTAAGGTTTTTCATAGTCATGATATTTTGTCTCTAATGCCATGGTTGAAAAATGTTGGATTTTTAACCCTTAAAAAAAATATGTTATATCACCACCTGTGCATTTGAGATATTTTTTCATGTATTTCACAGTTGTGATATTTGGTTTTGATTTTCATGATTGAAAATTGTTGTAATTTAAACTTGAAATGAAAAAAAAAAGTGATGTTGGATCACCAATTTTACATTTGGGGTGTTTTTTACACAAAAATATGGGATTTTAGGGCTAGAATTCTTGTTTTGAGGTCACAATTCTCATTATGTTGGTAACCTTGTTATAGATGTAATCTATTATAAGAATACATTTTTATTAATTAATTGACATTAGTCTCCTAATTATGACTCAATACATATTTATTGCTCATAGTTGTGTGGGCAGTGAATCGTAGAAAATTTTGAAATATCCAATAACTTTATGATCCCTCTACATATCATATTGAGAAGCCAATCACCCCCTAGGTTTACCCAGGAGACCATAGATGGAATTAATGATATAGGGGGTTTGTTTATTAAGAAAGAGTTTTCCTATAGTAGAGTATATGGATGTGAGTCAACCCCTCACCTTCTTCCCAAATGTGTTATTGATAGATTACTCCTTAGGGATATTTCATATTAGACTATGATTAATGATATTGCTTCCACTTTGACAAGGAATCAAAAGAGAATTTGGCTTGATTTCCCTCTTCCAATAGGATTTTTTTCTTTACTAATAATCAACGTGCATCAAGAGAAAAGAAGTAGCTTGAAGTCATTTGGTTAGCATAGGAGAAAATCAAAAGACATGACCCAAAAGGAATAGTTTTTTTTTTAGTTGGTAACATCCTTCTATTAATATATCACAAATATTTACAAGACATAGTGATCCTCCTTGTTGAAGAATGTAATTAGTGTTGGTCTTCATAATTTTATTTGAGTCATGGTGTAATATATTTGTCAAAAGAAAGAAAAAAAAACTATTTTAAGAGAAATTGGCTTATTAAATCATGGGTTTCATGCTTGGGTCAATTGTTCTTAGATCAAAGCCTCCATTGTAGGCTTCTAGGGTTTATGTCAAGAGTCTTAGTCCTTGTCACCATGTAAAAGACCCTTCTTGATCCATATTGGATCATTATATTATCTGTCATCCATCTCGATGCATTCAGAGTGGGAAAAGACAATTTTACCGGCGGGACCCAGTTTGGCAAAATGGGGTCTAAAACCTTTCAGGAGAATTTTGATGCATCAAACGACATTTTTTTTTGGGGGTAAAAGTTTTCCACATTAGTGCTGCAAATTTTCATCCTATTCTATAAATAAATATCTTTTGAATGGTGCATGAAGCACATCAATTGGAGTTTGTATGCAAAAGTTATGCCACTAAGAAGTTGACCTTCTTGTTTTCACACCTATAGTTCGGGAGGATGCCGCATCAACCCCTATTATTCATGGAAAAGGGGCTAGCCACGTGTATTTGATGTAAAATAATTTAGAAGATTCTATATTGTAACTCTAGTTAAGAGTTGATATAGTCGAACTTAACCGCTAGTAGGCTATTGGGCTGTGTTATAACCAGGCCACTCAGAGGAAGAGGTATTCCATTCTTTTGAGAGCATTTTGTTCCATAGATGATTAAAGATATCCATGAGAGATAGGAAGTAGAGAACATAGAGAGAATATGTGCACTATATCAACCCACAGGCCACAAGCATTACTTCTTTGTACCTGCAACCATATTTCCAGATAGAGAAAGAGAGTGAAGCAACCTTACCTTCCAACTAGGTTTTCTTCCGAAAGGGTTTCTCAGAGCATATTATATGCCTTATGTGTGTGTGAGATCTTATTTTTTCATTCTCTACTTTTTTGTTTAATTTCCATTCACATGCATGCACTAATTACAATTAAATTTACAGATCTAGAAGTTCAATACAATAGTATAGTGTAGAAATTCATAATTTTATTATATTATTATCAAACATATTGTGACAAATTGTCTGGTGGAATATCCATAGAATTTTGCAGATCACTTCTTGGGATTCATCTATCAAGAAAGAAATTTATTTTAATGTAAAGTATGTCTTTTAGGTCTCCTTCGCCAATTCGTCCTTAAGAAGGACAAGTCAACCTCATCAAGGGAATTTAACCTCACACAAACATTATATAAAGGCAACAATTCGACTCATTTGGTGGAAACACACTCATTTTTATACAGAATCTATGACTCCAGACAAAAGTGTCTTCCCTAGGCTTGGTGGACTGACCTAGAACAAAAGAAAGGAAGGACTATAATGTCTTCATTAAAGTAAATAGACAATGGGATGAAGCATACCTAGAATTTGTCACAAGCTTCACTCCACTCTTGGATTTTACACTCCAATCCTAGCTTTGATTGCTATAATTAGAACCTGCACAGTCAGACAACACAAACCAAAGATATACGACATCTATGTAGCATAATCTAATCACTTCATTCAATATATCAACATGGTATTGAAATACATGAAATCACAAGATCACATATAGGAAAACAATGTAGTCCTTGTATTAATAGAAATTGAGAGAGTTACATATAGAGTTGATCTTGTACAAGAGCTCCTCCAAGTTGACTTGTCCTTCCTTGTCACAAAGTGTATATCTATGTCATCCTAATGCATGGAATAATAACTCTTGCAACAACGACTTGAGGGTAGAAACTATCTCCAAAAGCAAACCCCTAGCTTGTGGATGGAAGTAAATTTATAGAAGAGGATGGTACACTATGGATTCTTATCCATTTATCAATCTAGGCTTGAGACCCACTCTTTATGGGAGTATGAGATCAAGGGATAAGGGGTGAAATATCCAAGGCAAGATAAGATAGGATTCAAGACGTTCATCTAAGGTAAATGGTTGTAACAACTCCTGGAAGCTTTTGGAAGAGGAAGCTTCAAGATTATTTTTATTTTTCTCGAATTTATAGAATCAACGCAACCCCAACAAGGGGCAACCCATTGGTGATCAATGCAGGTCTAGAGAGGGTCAACCTACTGGTGAATGCAGTCTCCTAAGGCAGCAGGGTGCATTGGGCCTTAAAATCACTCAAATGAAGCAGTTAGAGACAAAAATTCAGGGATTAGGGAGAGTCATGCTTAGGGCTTTCTGCAATAGTGATGACAAGGGGTAGAAGGATGTTGATTGATCCTGTTAACATGCCTATTGACAAAATGTGACAAAATGGCCCACAACACTCATCAATTTTGATCTACTAGAAGGAGAAGCAGAAAAAGGTAGCAAAGTTTTTGTGTAATGATAGAAGAAGTTGGAAGACCTAAATTGAGTTATTGGGTAATTTATATTTCACATGTGGGAAGTTTATGGATTGTAGCTGGGTCAAAATTATGAGATTGTTGGGGTCAAAATTTTGGATTGTTGCCGGGGGCTGAAATTCTGAAGTTGCTAGAGGTTGAAATTATGGGTTGTTGTTGGGTTGTAGTTGCTAAAAAGAAGAGACCATTGAAGTTTGTTAAATCATATTGGAAGGATGGCTTGGTGGAGGAGGAAGGTATTTTGGTTAGGTCTAAGGTCTTGGTCTATCTTAATTTGATTAGTGGAAGAGTTTGACTGGGTTTTCCCCTAGAGAGGGGTTTTAGCCTCGGTTTAGTGCCTACATCTGGTGGCATTGATATTCATGTTTTTTTTTTTATGATTGCTTGTTGAAAATAAAAACATAAAGAAGATATTAAGAATACAAGAACAACACAAGTAATTATGAACATAAGAAAAGCTTTTTGCCTTTCTAATTTTCTAACATGGTATCAGAGCTAAGGTGAAGAAGGAAGAAAATGGTAGCTTGAAGATATATTCAAGGAATGTCACTAAGAAAAATGATTATATAAGAAGAGAAGCCTATTATCTATAGATACTATGTCAACTATAATGAAGGCAAACAACAAGCTATAAGGAGCCTCCAATTATAGGGCATGGAAAAAGAGGATAGATGTTATCCTCGCTAAACATAAAAAAAATTATCTTGTTCAAGAAAAATTCAAGAAACCTACAGATGATGTGGGAAAAGATAAGTATCGAGAAACTGAAATCTTGGCCATGAATTTGATAGTATATGGAGTAAAGGAAAATTTAATACCATACATATCTAACATAGAATATGCTCAAGAAATGTATGAAGCCCTCTCTAAGTTCTTCACCATCAAGAACATTGGTTAGATGACTAGCCTCAATGATGAACTAAGGACAATAAAAATGACAAAAGATGATATTGTGTCATCATATTTTGTAAGTATTGTTATAATAAAAGATTCAATACAAACTATAGATAAAGTTGTACTAGAAAAAGAACTCATGCTTGCTGCTCTTCTAGGTCTATGAAAATCTTGGAGTGATTTTACATAAGGAATTAGCAGTTGGAAGGATACTAAAAACTTTGAAAAAATGTGGAATGCATGTAGTAAAGAAGAAACCCACATATCATTAGTAAACAAAAAGGAGGATGAAGAAGAAAACACCTCTAATGCCTATTTTTCTCATCACAAGAAGAAGGGAACATTCAAGAAGTTGAAAGGACCAAAGAATAAATTTGACCTATCCAAGATTGAATGCTACAATTATCATAAGATGGGTCATTACAAAATTCAATGTCCTGAGAAGCCAAGGAATAAAAAGAGAGATATATAACAAGCAAATGTTACCAATGAAGCTCCACCTAAGAATAACAAGACTGAGGAATCAGAAGTCAAAGACTTATATTATTAAGTCCTCTTTTACATATCCTTCTTAGTGTACTATTTTAAGTTTTGTAATATGTTTTGATTTCTAGAGTTTGTAGGTATAATACATATTTGATAACTTTTTGAGTTATTAGGAGCCTCCACCATTTTACTAAAAGATAAGTATCTTGTTCTTTGTTTCATATTTTATGTTTGATTTCCTCCTCACATCGAGATTTGTTTATATTGTATACTAATAGCTTTTCTTTATAATTTTCCTTGGTTAGGAAAGCTTGTAGAATAAGCAAAGGTTATGGAGGAGACTTCAAAGGAAAGTCTTGAATCATGAAAGAAGTTTTGTTGCAAAGGAATCTCTTCAATAACTGATGTCCTACAAGGTTTTTTAAAGAATAACTCAAAGTACGTCATAAACTACAAAATTTGTTGCAAGGCTCTCTTCATACAAAAGGAATGATCATTCTTTTAAAATTTGTTGTACATTACTAGCATCTTTATGTATATGGTTTTGAATCATACAGATTCTTGTTAGGGTGATTAATCATTAGATGAATCTACCCTTGTTATATTATCTCTTATTGTTTGATCATTCTTATGAAACCCTAACTTGAAGGGTTCACTGGAAAATGCTAGCCTATTATTGCTAAGGGCATGTCAATGTCGATTATGAACCTTAGTCTTCTTAGGATTTGTTGATAAAGTCTAGATTATATGATAAAATCCTGTTATTTTGAAATTTAGGGTTTTGATAATGTCGTGATAAAAACCCTAGTCCTTTAGGGTTTGCTGTTATATAATGAAACCATAGATCTCTAGGGTTTATAAATAAAACCCTAGTAATAGTTATAGTAAGATCTTATGAATGAAACCCTAGGTATATATTTGTCTGTTTGATCCAATCCCTAGCCTGAATTGTTTGATGTATTGGTCTTGGGTTTACCTAGTAGATATTGTTATGAAATGATAATGCATGATTATGAAATCATAGATATATGTGAGTATGATAACATAATTATTGACTCTCATGTCATTACAGGATTTTTGAGGTCTAAAATGGGCTTCCTAAGGAAATAATAAAATAATACCAAACCAATAAAATACTATTTATGAATTTGCAATTCACTTTTTGCACCACAATCCATGTAACCATGGTTAAATTCAATTGAATAGTTGTACCAAAATAAAATTAATAAAAAAATTGTATTGATGTGACTATAAATTTAAGAAAAAGTCATTATCATTCAACAACTAATGTATTTGTCCTTTGTACTTAAATAATTTAGAATATATTATAAATATAAATTCATAAATTAATTAATTAAAGTTTATATTATTTGAATTATACAATTAAATTATATAATAACATGTAATTAATATACTATATTAAAATCAAATAATATAATATAATATAATATATGTAATATGTTATTTTATGTATCAATTTATAAATATGGTACAACTGTCATGAAAGTTTTTAAGAGTTTATCAAATAATTTATAAAACCACATTAAAAATATTAATGTGGTTGATATAACATAACGTTTCATTTGTGTCTACCATTGATAAATATATAACAACAAAAATAATAATAATAAAAACTACTGCAACAAAAATATTATTATTATCATTTAACTGACTAATTTTTATTTCACATGTGTATTCTCCCATCTTCAAATAAACATAAATTTTAAAATTTTAAATTATCGAAGAAATACTCAACATTAACAATAAAACCATCAATCATAAATTAACCACCTCTAATAATCTTATCTTATCTTCTCATTCATATAGACTATTTTTATTAATTATGCTTTATATTTTTCAAAATTAAAAAATATTCTTATTAATATAAATTATTTTATTAAAATTTATATATATATATATTTTATATATATATATATATATATATATATATATATATATTATATATATATATATATATATATATATAATATATTATATATATATTTATATATTTATATATATATACTTTTTATCATTTCTTTAAAATAACGACCATAATTTTCCTTCTCAATGAAGATATCATTATTTTTTACATTTTGAATAATATTATTATTGTATATAATTATATTATTAAAATTACATTATTGTTATTATTATTATTTAATTATATACCTTTAGCATTTCTTTACTTTTTATAATTATATACCTTTAACATTTCTTTAAAATAATAAACCATAATTTTTCCTTGATGAAGATGTCATTATTTTTTTACATTTTACATAAAATAGCTCGGATTGGATTTCATGATAGAGTTTTATGGTCATAGTGCAATTGAGAATTAGGTATTCTCTAGGAGCACATACGTCAAAAGTTGTGCATATTAAAATGTTGAATATTTTATCAGACGATGGTTTTCGTTGTTGGTGGTTTGTAGAAATGAAAATCATTAGGAAAGGATGAACCATGATCGATTTGTGGGAATTTGCGGAGTTTAGTGCAAAACAAATTGGGGATGAAAGTGTAGCCCACTCAATCTTATTTATTTATTAGTCCTTGCCGCCTACGACATGGGACTATGATAATTGTTTTTTTAGTCTTGGCATTAATCCATGCAAGACAAAGCTAAATTTTATTTTCCCTTTTACATGAAATATAGTTGTTCAACCTATCAAATGGAGGCATTTCATTTTAGCAACCAATAAGATTTTTGATCGTCTTATTTGGCCTCTTCCCGAGGCACAGAAGCGGAAGAGGCCATAATGTCATGTGAAAGACTATAATATCATTGTTAATGGGATTTGTTTAATTCATATTTCAAAAAATGAAACTAATGCTACCATTAATACAATGACATTAAATGTTTGTGGTCTGGTTTCTAATATCTATATATATGTCTTCGTCTAGTTAGGTAATATGAGGCACAATATGGGCATGCCACAATGCCAATATGAACACGCAACAACATATGTCACTAGTGGCACATGTCGTTAGACCATGCCATACCACACCACATGGCTATTTTCATGTGCTAGTTGTGTGCATGTGAACAATGATGCTTTGGGTGGTGCCTCTCTCATAACACTGTGAACATTCAAAAAGTTTGTTTTGGTTTCTGAAATCTTGAAGCAGCTTCATGTTCAAAAATATTGAACTGAAACATAGTTTCATGGAGTACAAAGGGAGTTGACCCTCAAATAAAATGCCTGCATGTACAAGAATCTAGGTCATTCAGTCCAAATTGGAAATAGAGAAAGCTCAGCTTGAGTCTCAGATTGAAAAATATGCTAGGGTAGTGGAAAATCTTCAAACGCAGTTTCAGGGATTAGAAAGGGACATGACCCTGAAAGAAAATGCTTGCACGAGCATGCAGGCCATTCAGTCCAAATTGGAAACGGACAAAGCTCAACTTGAGTTTCATATTGAAGAGTAGACTAGGGTATTGGAAAATCTTTAAACGCAGTGTCAGGGAGTACAAAACGAGTTAGCCCTCAAAGAAAATGCATGTACAAACATGTAGGTCATTCAAGCATGCAGGTGATTCAGTCCAAATTGGAAATAGACAAAATCTCAACTAGAGATTCAGGTGGAAGAATATGAAAATAAATTATTTACATCCGAATTTGAGAAAGAAGCCTTCAATGATGAAATTGTAGAACTATCGAACAAGATTGTTGAGCTGGAACACATTTCTGTGGTGGCATTGAGCAATGTCGACAAATTGCTACTAACATTAGACTAAAGCACCGAGCTAGCTCAAAAACAAAAAATGTTAGCTAATATGAAAGCTCACGCTGAATTTGATCATCTCAATAGTTAGTTTTAGGATGCAATTTATACAAATGCAAGTTTGTAATCAAAAATTCAAGGTAAAATTAAAATTATCTTTGTGCATGTATTATGTGTTTGAAAAACCTTTATGTGTCCTGTAAAATGTTGAATATTCATGATTTTGTAATAATATCTTAAAGTCAAGAGAGAAAAATTTGGAGCTTCAACAAAGTTCGGATCTTACAAGAAAACTATCTGCTGAATAAGCTATGCCTAGGGGTTAGGTGAATCCATCAACCAAGTTGAGGTGAAGACATTGTATCAGGGGCTAAATATTCTTAAATCAAAAGGAATCAAAATCCTTT
>APFE031536006.1:135165-160452 GCA_000404065.3 Pinus taeda | reverse complement strand
GATCCTCTACCTTTGCCTCTCCTCCACCTCCACCCCTACCTCCTCCTCTCCCTCACCTCCCTCCTCCTCCTCCTCCACCTCCACAGCTCTGCCTCCGCCTCCTCCTCCTCCTCCTCCAACTCCACCTCCACCCCATCCTCCTCTTGTCCACGTCCTCTCGCTCCCCCCTTCCTCCTCCTCCTCCTACTCCTCCTTGTCACCTCCTCCTCCTCGCTCCCACCCATGCCTCCTCCTCCACCTCACTCCCTCCCTCCTCACCCTTCCTCCTCTGCCTCTCCCTCCTCCTCCTCCCCCTCCTCTTCCTCCTCCTCCACCTTCACCCCCTCCTCCACCTCCTCCTACCCCTCAGCCTCCACCCTCGCCTCTACCTCTGCCTCACCCTCCTCCTCTTTTCCCATTGCCTCCTTCGACATCTCCTCCCCTTCCTCCTACCCCTACTCCTACCCTGTAGCCACCTCCACCACCTTCTCTATCCTCCCCCTCCCCTGCCACCACCTCCTGCCCCTCCTGCTCTGCCTCCTCCCACTTCCCCTCTGCCTCTTGCACCTTCTCTGCCTTCGTCTACAACCATGCAACCTACTTCCCTACCACCCACACCTCTTCACTGTTGCATCCTCCTCGTCCTCCTCTACACATATCACCCCACCTTCCTTCCTCTCACTCTCTTCCCCACTCCCTCCCGTTTGCCTCTCCCCTTTCTCCTCCTCCCTCTCCCACTCCCTTTCCCTCTTCCCCACTCCATCCCCTTTATCTCTCCCCTTTCTCCCTTTCCCTCTCCCCAATTGCCTCCTTCATTAATTTCCCACTACCCGACCCACTCCATCCCTCCCTCTGACACTCCCACT
Organism: Pinus taeda; assembly: GCA_000404065.3. NCBI lineage: Eukaryota > Viridiplantae > Streptophyta > Pinopsida > Pinales > Pinaceae > Pinus > Pinus taeda. Next base: position 159,607 of record APFE031536006.1, on the reverse strand, counting down.
GCCTACCTACCACCCTGCTATGCTTCATCTCTTCCTGCGACCATTTCCCTCCCTCACTCCCTTTCCCACATCAAATCTTTCATAATATATAGAACACATTATACTATTATACTAAAATGTTAAAAAATAATATATTATTACATTAAAATAAAGTTCCACTTATACAGACTATTTTGTAAATAAATAATATACTTTTACTATAGTATTTAATTTTATATTTAAATTAAAATTATTTAGTTAGATTTTTTTTCTAAATAATATTAAAATATTTGTATAAATAATAACCCAATATTAATAACAATATATCATAATGGTTTTCGAATTCTAAATATTAAAAAACAAAATATACAATATAATGAAAATATTACATAATGAATAAAATAATTGATTTAATAAAATATCTATAATATATAAACAATAACACATTAAAATTATAAGAGATAAATGATAATATATTAAAAAACAATTATCATTTTCTTTCTAATGTTAAAAAACTCCATTTTCAAAATATCATCCATAATATATCATGAATTTAAATTTTTTATATAAAATATGCAAATCTTTATTGTGTAAAGCGTTTAAAATGTCCTTTAAAATCTCGACTGGAGAAGAGTTTGTAAAAAAAAAAATTGTCGGTTTTACAACCTCCCATTTATACTCTCTAGGATGTAAGCTACTCATATTCAGGGAATACGATAATTTCTTTATCCTAAACGGTTGCTATGAAATGTATTTCAGTTGATTTTAACAATGTGCTGTTATATTGCAAGGTGAACGGAGAAGTACATTTTTTCCTGGCCATGGCTTTGACGCCCTTCAAAGTTGAACTCAAGAAGAGTTTATGACAAAAACAAGAGGTGCCTAAGTTTACAACGTCCCATTTATACACTGAAGGATGTAAGTTGCTCATATTTATGGACGTAGATCGTCTTAGATTTGTACAACAAAACTGAAGAAAAATAAAAATGAAAACATATAACATAGAAAAAGATTGGTACAGATAACCCTGACACTCTAAACTGCATGTTCCTAACATAGAAAGAGAAATTTCAGTGGTTTTAAGCCGGACATAACGTTCAAAGAAATAGTAACACAAAACAACAGTAACCACAGAAAAATTGAGGAATAAAAGTAATATAGAAAGGTGAGAAAGACAGGCGAACACACTGAAAATATGATATGGTACACATAAGCATTATATTTTTTATTGTTATTATAGAAAAGATAAAGTATGAAGGGGAATTGCATATCTATTTACCCGTTATGATTGATATAGGGTCGGGCCAACTCTGTTTGTCACAATTCTCCAAGGATGGAAGTATGCTACCGCTGCTACCTGGGTAGAAAAAAAAATTTAATAACACATCAAAATTCAATTAAGATTACACGAAAAGTTTAGCCTAACAACAATGAAATCATACCAGAAAATCTTTCGGATAGCCTCTTAGCAACATAAACCAACAAATATATACAGAGATCGGCCATCCACACGACCAACCTACTGTTCAGAGTGCCAAAGATAAGAGAGGAATGAAATGAATGCTTTACCGTTCATAGGAAATTAAAGATCAGTTACACATCGAAATAACAAGAAAGGCATTCTGCACGTCGGAATAACAAGAAACCGAAAGTTTGATAAGGATGTGGTGTGATGGAATGAACTACTTGATTGTTTTCTAGGCATGCGTAGGGAGGGAGCGGGGACCACATAATGGACGTGCTTAATAGAAAAAAGGAGATCCAATCTCTAGGTAAGGTGCATCATGCACAGGGAGGGAGCGGGTACTACATCGCAACGGCTACTTCGGAAATTTGAAATCGTTGATTGGCATTTTAAACGACATTTCATAACAGTAAAAGTAATTAAAATCTCCCTATCATGTGCAGCTAGAAAGTTAAATATCTTATGATGCATAATTTTTAGCAAAAGGAGATAAATATCTATTTTAATATAAAAGTGTAGAACCTACAATGTTGGTATCCTTTTGAAGTGGAAATTTTACTGTTGAATACATAAACCAACAATTTTATCAAGTTACATTCACATCTTTGTACCTTCTTCACAAAACTAACTTTTCTTATACAAAGGTTTCACATAACCTCCAAAACTTGGGCTGATGATATTCTAAAGCTTACCTGATGATTTTAGAGATTTTACCTCTTCTGCTACTAGGTAAAAGGATTGGGAAAAAAAATAGCATATACTAGGTGGGAAAAATGCTAGTGACTTATTAGCCTACATTTATTTCTTCTGCATGTTTATATTGTTTCCACTTTTGATTTTGGTCAATATAGTGATGAATAGAATTTCAAAGCAATATTTTTTGAAAATATTTTGATACCACATAGATACACAAATTCTACAAACAGATTTAAACACATATGTAGAAAAATATTGGTAAATAAAAGGATTTCCCTTATCATTATTTATGCTTTTCTTGAGATTAATATGATGCCACAAACTCTCCTTTGATATTTACCTCAACAACTTTAAATTCCTTACTGTAATAACAATTCATGGCCAGGGAAAAAACAATATTATAAGTGTTCATATGTTTTTAAATCTGCACTACATAAACTTAATCATTAGTAGAGGATCAACGAAATCGCCTTGTAATAATTTTTTCCTTTTTTACTTGAGCCAAAACAAAATTAGAGAATAAAGAACTTCAAAATATTTTCTTATGTTGTTACACACGACAAAACTATTTCAAAAATTCTACAAACAAACTAACTACAACATGTCTCTATAGAATTGAAGGCATTGATATTGAGAAAAAAATTGTTCACCTAACTAGTTAAGCTAAGATCATTTGACACACTTTTCATATTATTTTTTCTGTTGATATTCATATGACACCGAAAAATGGTATTAGATATCCACCTCAACAACTTCTAATTCCTTACTATAATAATAAATCATAGAAAGTGGAAAATAAACTTTATTATAAATGTTCATATGTGTTTCTGTGTGGACTACATAAATTGATTGCTCACTAGATGACCAACCAAATCCACTTGTAATATTTTTATTTTTTCTTTCTTAAATAAAAACAAAATCAGGGAATCAATAAATTTGAAATACTTGCTCCAGCTACTAAACAAGATAGAAATATTTCAAAAATTCTACAAACAAACCAAGTAGAACATGTCTCTAGAGAATATAAGGCACTCTACTCAAGAAATCAATTCTTCAGCTAACTACTTGAGCTAAGATCATTTGACCGAATTTTATATTTTTTTTTCAACGAAAAAATTATGGGACCACCCAATAGAGCTCATTTATACAACTTTCTTTCACAATTTTCACATAGTAGAGCATGTATCCGGAGATTTGAAACCACCATAGTCAGAAACACAATATGAGTCTCTCTTGCTTGAGGTATACTCCTTCCACACCCAATTTCCATATTCTTACAAAGCTTTTGATACATACTTCCCTTATAAAAAAATAGATATTAACATTTAGTAACGAAATGATGGTATCACATTTGGTCACAATTTTTTGGTTCATATTACTACCTAACCGAACTTAAAGTTAAGATGAATTTATGTTAATTTTATTATATGACATCGTAACATAATGAAAAAAAATTGACAACATTAATTTTAAGCTAATAACATAACAAAAGAATAATTTTAGAGACAGAATTATGTGTTTGAGGAATTACAACTTAAGTGTTGTTTAGTAACACTAATGATGTAGTAATATCCCGTCCTCCAATAATGATTTTGGAGAATTAGTTTTATATGTAGCACATTATCATATATGTGTGTGGGGTAGTAGTAGTAGTAACTTTTAATGTTGATATATAAGTTTTACATTTTTAATAAAAATATATTATCACGTGATGAAAATATCTTAAATGGGAATGTGAGTTAATGCTCTTAGGAAAAGTAAGGTTCCCAAAAGTCGAGTATGAATCAATGATACAACTATAATTTTTTTTTAAGAAATTAGCTAATACAGGAAAAAAAAATATATTTTAATTTGAGATCTATCTAGAAGAACATTTAATTGATAAAAATATTTAGAATTGTGTCAAATTCATTTTTATAGCCTATCAATCTTTTCATTTAATCTAATTCAACATCCAATTTTTTTTAATAGTGTCTCAATTTTTTTTATAACCTAGAACAAGGAAATATGAGGAATAGACATAATGCACACAAAAAAATTCATAGATTGTTCATTTGCAGGCCAAATTACAGGCTAGATAAATATTGCCCATGGAATCCAACACGTTCCAAATAAGGAGAATGTTGTTCAAAAAATATCTCAACAAAACTCCAAAAACCAACAACTCAATCATACCTATTTACTAATGTAAGCATCATTCCAAATTTGCAATTTAATGATTACATCTATATCATTACAAAGATTATAATGAAATTGATAATTTAAAATTAATATTTCAGATCTATATGACTAGTCCTCCTCGAAATTTATACCCACTCTGAAGTCTCTTAGACAATGTCCTTTCCATGACCACAATTTTCTAGCTTCTCATTCAACTCATTTAAGACATAATCGCCTCTAACAATATTTGCTGAACTCCGTATAATTGACGCTTCTAAATCTCCCAAAGGACAATCTCGATATTGGACTGTATCTAGTAGTCAATTATCCAGTTGACCTTTCTACCCAAATGGATCTCATTACAATAACTGTAATTGATTCTCTTGAACTCTGAAGTGCAACAATAACCACCAATATATAACTAATTCATACAATTAACTTAGTGATGTTTTTTAAGGACACCGAAGAATGTCGAGAACCACTAATTTAATTATATTCATGTATTCATTTTATAACAGTTTTTGTTTTATGGTTTTTTTCTTTAAATTTTTAATAAAAATATATAGACTTGTAGTTGACACAAATTGGTTAAAATAATTTCCACCACCCCACTGCCTCCGATGCCACTAGATCTCAAATCCAACTACATTAGGTTTTGTAGACAATATTTAATCACATCTTTAAAAGAACTTCTGAAATATATTTCCTAGTTAAGTAAAATGGACAACAATCCTACTCTAATAATAGATAGAAAAATTTATGGAAGACACAAAAGGAAAAAAAGCATCCAAATGATTACAACAATTAGACAACTCCTCATAATGAGAATATAGGTGGAGATAAAAGCGAACCATAATAAGTGATTCATATGAGAAAATATTTTGAATGGAAAAGGAAAAGGATCAATAAACCAAATTGAATAGTGGCAGTGAAAATTATTGACCTCTTAAAATAAGTAGAAAATGAAAATGGACAGAATATGAACCAAATTCGATATCATATGCATTAATAAGATGATTATGCTTCTCTTGAACATCATTGCTACTACTATTTGTGAAAATGGTGCCAACCTCATTAAATGTAGGTTTTGTACCATTTTTAAGGTGATAGTCTTTCCCTTACTTATAGGAGTTGTCCTTACTTCTCAATAAATATCAAACTCTAAATATGGAGGAATTCCATCCTCATCTAAAATAATTTTGTTGTTATCATCAATTATTTCTAACACTCAAGTTCAAGTTACTGAGAAAATTTTGCATACCACCACATAGAAAAAGAACAAGGGGGAGAGTCAATTGCTTTAGAATAAAACTTTAAATGTCCTATCATAAGGTTTCTTATCCCAATGACGATCAACATTTGCTAATATAGCAAAACTCCTTCCTTATCTTGAGTTTTAGCATTCACATCAGAGCTCTTAGCATCAACTATAATAGTTTCACAAGTCAACAACTTCACAAAGACCTACATATTACTTGGGATATGAAGGAGAAGAAGAAGGGTACATTCTTCCAAATATTATAATCAACTACACTTCTATCATCTTCAAGACCATGCCTAGTGAAGATCAACCTTTGATGATTTGGAGCAATTCCTTGTCTTAAATTTTAGCTTTCGCATTATTGACAATCTCTGAGTTATCAACTTCATAAGTAATTTTCATGTCGGTTAGAATTTTGATATTTGCATTCCACCTTCATAATTAATTTTCATTGTGGGTAGAATTTTAAGATCTTCATGATTTTTTTTAGTCATGGTAATGTGAAATATATCATGAGGTAAGTGTTCTGATGTTCATCTTAGTTTACTAGCCATTTTGTTTATATTTCTACACTAATTCCTACCAAAATCAAAGACCTTGCCTTTCATTGTAAAGATTAGGACACACATATTTTCACTTACCTCTTTTAAAACTTCTTAAAAACCGTTTTGCAAATTTGTCAAGATGCTACACCACATACATATTCCTTTGCAATTTAGAGAGAAAAAATGATTTTAATATCCAATAAATGTATATAGCTATTAGATAAAATTAAAAATAAATAAAATAATATGATATGTTAGACAAACTATCGAGTGCTTTGAACACCCTGTTTCAAACATCCTAAAAAATAAATAAAATATTAAAATGAAAATTAAATCCAGACCAAATTCTAAATGTCAAATCGATAATAATGTGACTAACGAAATGGAATAAAAAAAAAATGGTAAAAGCATGAATTGAAACCTTATTGGAAATATGTGTGTTGGAAAGATGTTTGTTTGAAAGGGGAAAAAGCAAGCATTAACAGAAAGAAACACCGAAAAATAGAAACAAACAGAAGCATCCATCGAACATAGACCAAAAAAAGATCCGCCGAAAATTTCAAAGAGGCGTGGATTCGATTGAAATTTGAAAAAGCATGGACTCTCAATTGAAGAGAGAGCATGGAATCCTAGAGGAATTAGCGGTGGTAAAACTTTTGTAGCCATTGAAGGGAAGTGCGAAATCCCTATATTAAGTCTTATAATTTTTTCAACATGTTCCTTTTCCTTTGTCCATATCGATTGCAATTATTCCTGTGTGTTTGGCTATATGTGTGGTTAGAGTTGGGCATGTCTGTGTTGAGTCTGTGTTTGAGTCAGTCATGGTTGTGTGGGATAGAGGAGGAGGCTGAAAAGAGAAGGAAAGAGGAGGAAAGATGAGTTGTTTACCAATTTTTTGGGCTCAAAGAAATCAATTATCTATAAAATGTTGTGGATTAGATTTTACTTAAATTCAGTGTTTCTGTTCATCTCTGCCTTGCTGTAAGAATTAATTCCATTTCATAACTTTGTATTTTTGTTTGGTGTAGTGTAAATTATTGGAGTGAATGAAGAGTTGACGTTGCATGAAAATGAATGAAATATGGAAGGAAAGAGGTGGTTGACATTGTTGTTGTTCAAGGCATTCCAATTAGCTTGTTGAACGTGAAATCAAATCCCAATTCTAAGTATATAGAGATGGCCATGTATCTCGCCTTTTGATTAGTTGAAACATCGTTCTTTAGCCAATTTTATTGAATTTAAGGCTCTGCTTCCTCCTCAATAATTTGTATTAAATTTAATTTTTTCTTTATTTTTTCAATCATCCTCAATAATTTTCATTACAGATAATTTTTCCGTCATTCCTTCAAGAAGTTATCCCCTATGAATTCAAGCATCACTAGATTTTTAATGACTTTTGATAGCTCTGTATTTGGGTTTAATCTATTGTGTATTAGTTTATTTTGTGGTTTTCTAGTATAACCTCTTCTTTATTAGTTTAACACATTATTTTTTTCTAACATGACTTGCGGTGTATTGTGTTCTTTCTTTGTTTAATCTGTAGGTTTTCCCTTTTGGGTGTAAAAGTATACATTTTCAAAAGTGGATTTCTATTTGTTTTCACTATTTAAATATGTGATAGAAAGATTGATTATTTTTATATAAAAGACAAATTGATAATCTTCAAAGAAAATTGATAATTTTCATTATATATTATTAAAAATATACATTTTTCTTTAATATTTATGTGGTATGGCATGCAAATTATTTACTGGAGGGATTTTCACCTCCTAGTTTTGCTGAAAGGGTTTTTTTTATAGTAAATATTGATGTAGTTATATATTATTCTTTCCTTCTCTCAAATAGTGTAAGAGACTTATGTACACAATTATTAATAAAAATATTTTTATTGAAAGGGTTAAACTCCTTCCTAGTTCTCAAGAAGGACGGGGCACCATTTATCCTTTCAGTAGTGTAGTTATCTTTGTTTGTGTTGATTACTTTTCTTTAAACTCATACATGTCAAAACATATTTTTTTAAAGATACATTTACTTTACAACATTTATATTTGACGCATGTCATATTACACTTCAATGATCATCCATTCATATTATAACACTATCCCATCTCATCTAACTCATAACGCACTTACATTAAAAAAAATAAAATCTATACTTTTTTTTACAAAAACTTAAATTATACAAACTTTTCACCATGCATTCAAAACAGTAAATATAGTTATACTTAACAGACCATTCATATTGGTTCTTTTTTTTTTTTTTTTTTTTCATTTTAGTGATTTTTAAAACTTTTATATTTATATTTTTTATATTTTATATAATTAGATAAGGGTACACATATATAATTATTATTATATGTATTTATGTTCATATATTGAATTGATATTGTACCATGTTACTTTGAATTTGTGTGTGTGTTTAGTTGAATTCTATGTTTTCTTTTTTGAAATTTCATATCTATATGTGTGTGGTCCTAATAATGATTATTTTCTTTTTTATTTTGACACCAAATTTTATATAGCGTGTTTGCTTATTTGGTCTAGTATTTTGTATGTTTATTTATTTAAAATTTCATATATATGTGAATGCTTGTATCAACGTTTATCTATGAATATTTGTATGTAATTTGGAATTGTAATCATGTGTTTGTTGTAATGAATTATGAATTTGAATGGGTAAACATAATGTAGATTTTAATTTGTATATTATGTGTGTGTGTGTGTGGGTGTTTTTTAAAGCTACATAAGAATATTTGAGCGTTTTGTTTTATTGACTTGAAATTTTATCATGTGCAATTAGTTATTTGAAATTGCATGTTTTGTGTTTAGTCCAATTTGTATATTTTGTGTTTGTTTGAACTTGTACTGTATGTTTTACTTTTTATAGTGTGTGATTTATTATTTAATGTTGCATTTTCATATTTGGGAGTTTGTTTTTATATTAACTTGAAATTGTATTATGTGTGTTTCCTTGGTTTTTTAACACCCATCCCTTCTGTACTAAATTATTGCAAACCTAAGCCGAGTTACAACTAGGTGAGATATCCTCTCTTGTGTGCTAAATTATTGTAAACCTAAGCCAAGTTAAAGCTAGGTTTTATATCCTCCCTTGTTTTTTAAATGATTATAAACCTAAGTTGAGGGAAGATAGGTGTGATACCCTCCTTTGTGGGTTAAACTATTCTAAACCTAAGATGAGAAAAGCTAGGTGATATGTACTATGAAAAGAAAATGTGTTATTAATAAATTAATAAAATAAATCACTTAGAGGGTGGAGCACCAAGAGAGAGGAGATTCTTTCCAAATCCCATGAGGAACGAGAATAGAGATGAATCTTTCATGATAAGCTTCTATATCACATTATAAATAAATTTGGATGGATTGGATATCCATCGGATGGATGGGAGATAAAGATCCATCAGACATAAAAGCTTCATGGGAAATAAAGGAAATATTTTATGAGCAAAAGCCTCCTGGGATATAAATATGAGCTTTTGCGAAAAAGACATAGGAAAATGGAAAAATCCATAAAATCAGGACATCGATAGTGGTAACTAAATCATGAAAGAGGGTATTAAATACCCAGTGATTGATCAATTGAGGGCAGTTGATGCTTGGCAAGATCTTCGACTGAAAGGGAGTAAAAGGTGACTCATGGTTGGGTGATGGTGCTCCTCCCTTCAAGAGAGGTTTTAGTTGGTCTCAGATGCATGGGATGTTTGTATGATGATTCTTACTCTCGCTCTCTCTCTCTCTCTATCTATCTATGTGTTATAGTTCCAAGTTTTTTATGAGAAGAGTCTATTAAGTCTCTGTTGTCGTTCCAATTTTTCTATGACATGATTTCTTAATTTTCCTCACCATGAGAATGTTTGAATGAATTACATGGGTTTGTGTACTAAAAAAATTATTAGGATGCTAAATCCTACAATTAAGATATATGAATTACATAATTTCCTCTGTTATAGAAAATGAATGATTCAATAATGCATGTAACTGTCGTGTGCTCTCATATGCATTTCAAAGTTATTAAGATTATCTTTACAGTGGTAGCAAAGAGTAGCATGCTTTAGTGTTTTGCAAGTTTTCATGCATGTGGAATAATTATGGAGGAATGTCTCCCATAGAATTATCAAAGGTTCACCATGGTCTATGTCATACATAATGAAATTAGATGCTCTTGCATGCAGTATAAGGAATTAATGGAACATCCTTTTAGTTATGCGTATATGGGTCTATAATATATCCTATTAAAATGAATTGAATATCATCAGGTTGCTAACGGTACCTAGTGTGTCTATGAGATAGGTTACTTGTATAATGCTTGATCTAAGATTTGTATTTTATTAAGCAATTCATTATGCATGACGGAAACAAGACCTATAATAATGATGGATGATCATGATAGTAGAGTTTAATTAAGATCATTTATGTAGGTAAGGAAATTAGTATAGGTTGCATGTGATGGTTAGTTTCGTTTTCATCTACTAAATCATGTTTACTAACAATCATCTCCTAAATCATGTTTACTATAAATCTGACACATAAGCCTTAACAATAAGGTTAAAATACCACACGAGAAGCACTCTATAATTGAATTGATCAAGACTGTGGAGTCTATTACAGAATTACTAATGATGAGGCAAGCTAAAGATACACTATGTGGTATTGTTTCTTAACGATTATATATAGAACAAAATAAACATTTATGGAATGGGAGCTCAGGAGCTAAATTATAGGGTAGGCTAAGGAGGTTCGTTACCAAAGGTATCAAACAAAAAGTTCAAACACTAATTCTTATGGACCAATCCACCTCTCTAGGGTTTCAATTACGGGTTAAAAAAAAAAAAAGCGTTCTCCATAAAGGTGAAGTTAGAATTTGAAGATTAGAACATGTTAATGTCATATTTATTTGTTGTCGTTAAAGAAAGTTAGGATTCCTTAATGGTTTATTGAGGAACCATGAATATACATATGTTAATTCAATAGATATGTAACAGGGTATTATATCAAGAAATTTAATTAAGGAGGAAGTTTTTATGCTTTGGTGGAAGATGTTTTCTACCCCATCTAGGTTGTATGCTCAAACATGTCCTCTAAGAAGACTATATGGTATCAAAAAATTAAATATAGGGTTAAATTCGAAAGAATTCTCAAGAGACTTCAATCAAACCTACATCAAACAACTATCAAGATAAGCTTTGCGGTCTTTGTGTTTCCCTCACTATATGTTTTTGAAGGTGCCTTTCCATGGCTACAAAGTATGCAATAAATCTCTGGAATTATTAAGCTTGTCTCAAATCCATGCCCACGAGATCGATTCGTGTACTTAAACTTTAGTAAGTTTTAAAACGATAGGCCAGCAACAAAAGTACCGGAGGAAATATAATCCGCTTTGTCATATAAAGAACATTTTTTTGGAGGTAAAGGTGTTGTTATGGATTCTTTGGCGTATTATATTATTGAGGAATTGAAGAATTCTGGAATTTAAAACTACAAAATATGACCTCCTCCAAAAATTTCTTTGACTCTATTTTCATGATATCCACTTGAGTGGAACGTTACAAATTATCAACATAAACGGACTCATCCATAAATTATGACATAAACGGACTCATCCATAATGTCGATATTACATTGCGTGGGGTGAATGCGTAGTGGGAAAAAGCACATGTTGGGTTATGGCAACTCGAAATATGAAAAGAGTTGGTCCACTTGTGTGTCTACCCGGTCACGGTGTTTCCCATTAGGTGGTAACGACGACCAATCCATCCATTGTAGGGAGGACCTCACCACCGTGTTTAAATTTCCGTACTCAACAACTGATTCCCATGAAATCGACTAACCCATTAAGGAAGATATATCATGTCCAGTTCAACATTCACAATGGAGAACTCAACCTTCCTTAGATGATAGCGATAAAACTCAACCTTTGGGACGTATGAGGCAGTTTCAACCTATGAAGATTTTTAACAAACAATTTGGTTGTGTCTCCAAGCAATTTTGGAAACTAGTTGATGGAAGAGGAGAGGAATAAATAGGAAGAATTGTCAATCTGAATATGAAATCGAGGCACGGGGATGGAGCTTCTTCACATGTTATGTGGACAGACTGAAGATAGCTCTTATTTTCTTCTAGAAAAAGGTCTACAAAATTAGCCGAGACATGTGATTCACTATATGATTACTCCTCCCTATGGATTAGCGCTGAATACACGGGTATGCTGCTTGATCCTCATGCGCAGTCATTTTTTTCGAGTGCGTTACAGATTTTCTGTCCACTTTTAGGATGGGATGAATGCCAGTTTTGTTGGAATTTTCTACTAAATTCCATAACAGATAAACACAAAAAAATTCTCTGTTCTTACTCTGTTTCTACACAGAAAACTGTAAATTTCATTTTCTGGACTTGGTGTTGCAGCAACAGGAATCGGTGTTGCAGCAACAGGATTCGGTGTTGCAGCAACATGATTCGGTGTTGCAACAACGCGGAATAATACTATGTTTCTGTTAACATAGAAAAACAGAAAATTGCTTACTGGAAACTATGTTGCGGCAACAGGACTTGGTGTTGCAGCAACGCTGATCGTGGTGTTGCAGCAACGCGATTTGTGACATCAAGTCACTCGGTGTAACGGCAATACATTTTTGACGCTAAGTCACTTTAAGAAAATTGACGCTTTGGTGTTACAACAACTAAAACAAGTTGGCGTCAAAATCACTTATAAACTTACAAGGAGACAATTGACACTTGGTGTAACAACAACTAAAATAAGTGGCGTCAAATCACTAATAGAGTTACAGAGTAAAAACATGGTGTTTTTGACACTTGGTGTAACAGCAACTGAAAATCAGCAAAACAGTAAACTTGTATAAAAACAGTAAACAAAACTGATATAGTAAACTTAGCTGTTACAAGGGCAACACTTCAGTTCTAGAAATCGATTTTCTCTATCTCAGAAAATCGCAGGTTCAGAACTGCTGTGCATTTACAGAAGAGACTAACTATGTTCTTCTAACCTTCTCTCTTTCTCTCAGAGTACAAAAACAGAACTGTTGTTCAAAAATCTCTTGCACTCACACAGAAAACAGAACTGTTGTTGTTTTCTGCTTTGTGATAATAAAACAGAACTGCTGTGCATTTATATTTATAGGAAAACAAATATTTGTGTTTAAACAATAAACTAAGTAAAATATCTGCTAATATTTATCTGCGTATTTATTGCAGAAGAGGCGATGATGACCTTCTCACTTGAAAACAAGTCGGTTGCAGGGGAATTAATTTCTGCACATTTAATGCTCATTTAAAGTGCAAAAATATCATAAGACTTTTGCTGCTTCCGGATAATCTGCAATAACTGCTGAAGATCAGATTTTGTTCAGCATTAATCAGGTGCAGTTGGAATTGAATTCCAACACTCCCCCTTAATTTCAACTGCTGCATACCCAGGCATTTCCTGAAATGATCAAAACCTTTCTTTGGAAATGGTTTTGTCAAGATGTCAGCTAGCTGATCCTCTGTTCTGCAGTGCTGCAAAACAATCTCACCATTGTTAACCAATTCACGTATGAAGTGAAATTTTGTATCTATGTGCTTTGTGCTTTTATTAAAAACATAGTTTTTAGACAATGCTATTGCTGAGCTATTGTCACAGTAAATGGTTGTGCCATTTTCTTGTTCATGACACAAATCTTTGAGAACTCTTCTCAGCCACACTACTTGGCATGCTGCTGTTGTTGCTGCCACATACTCTGCCTCTGCTGTTGATAAAGCCACACTGGTTGCTTCTTGGAAGCCCATGAGATGGATCCCGATCCCATATGAAACACATATCCTGATGTGCTTTTCCTATCATAAACACTTCTAGCCCAATCACTGTCCGTGTAACCTGTCAACATGAAACTTTCAGAAGAGGAGTATAAAATACCAAACCCCTTCGTTCCATTCACATACCCTAGAATCCTCTTGGCTGCCAGCCAATGAGTCTCTTTCGGTCTTTCCATAAATCTGGAGATTAAACTCACAGCATGCATAATGTCTAGCCTAGTTGCAGTCAAGTACATAAGGTTGCCAACTATGCTCTTGTACAATTTTGGATCAAAATCCTTGTTGTTGTCTTCTTTGGTCAATTTCAGCCCCATTACAGTTGGAGTCACAGCTACCTTGTTGTTCTGCATGTTAAATCTCTTCAACATTGCTTCTACATATTTATCTTGGGAAATAAAAACACCATTTTCACTTTGGTCTACTTCAATTCCGAGAAAATATCTTAAGAAGCCCAAGTCAGTCATTTCAAATTCACTTTTCATGACTGATTTAAAATCAGCAATGAGAGAAGCATCATTGCTAGTAAAAATTAGATCATCTACATATAAAACAACAATAATAATCTTACCGTCATTCTCCTTTATGTAGAGTGTGGGTTCACCATCACACTTATCAAACCCATTCTCAATCAGATAAGCATCTATTCTGCTGTACCATGCTTTTGGAGCTTGCTTCAGCCCATAAAGAGCCTTTTTCAGTTTGCAAACTTTATGCTCTTGGCCAGCAACTTCATAACCTGGAGGTTGTTCAACATAAACCTCTTCTTTCAACACTCCATTTAGGAATGCAGATTTAACATCCATCTGATAAATCTTCCATTTGTGTTGTGCTGCAATAGACAACACTGTTCTGACTGTTTCCATCCTTGCTACTGGTGCAAAGGTTTTATCATAGTCTCTGCCTTGTTGCTGCTTGTAGCCTTTCACAACAAGTCTTGCTTTATGCCTGTCAATCTTGCCTTCAACATTGCTTTTGGTCTTATAGACCCACTTAACTCCAATGGCCTTTTTGCCTTCAGGGAGGTCCACTAACTCCCATGTGTTACTTTTTTCAATTGCACCAATTTCTTCATTCATTGCTTCAATCCATTTATCTTCATTTACAGCATCTTCAAAATGAACTGGGTCATCAACATGACAATATAAAGAGAATAATGAATTCAGACCGGTATTGTTACTTACCTCTCCTTGTTCATAAATCTCATTCAGATTTCTGAATCTTGGTCTTCTTGGTGTGCTTGGAGTTCCATCCGAACTTGAGGGTATTTCAGATCCCTGTGGTGTGCTTGGAGAAGCACTGCCTTGACTTCTTAAGGCTGTTCGGATTCCAGTTTGTGGTGTGGTTTGCTGAATTTGCTGTGGTGGAAGAGGAACCACCAAGGAAGGATTATTTGCTGTTGTCCCTTCCTGTTCTTCTTCATGAGACACAATTGTCTTCACATTCACTGTTTTATCTAAGCTTCCATCCCAAGCTTCATCTTCAATGAACTGCACATCCCTGATTACAATCAATTTCTTAGTGGATGGATTATAGAGTTTGTATGCTTTTGACTCATCACAATAGCCAACAAACACACACTTCTCCCCCTTACTATCAAGCTTTCTCCTTAGCTGATCTGGTACATGTGCATAAGCTACACAGCTGAATACTCTCATGTGAGTGACAGTATGCTTTTGACCACTCCATTCTTCTTCTGGTATTCTGTTCATGACAACTTTAGTTGGGCATCTATTCAAGATATAAACTACACAAGTGACAGCTTCTGCCCAATACTCATGAGGCAAGTGCTTTGCCTTCAGCATACTTCTAACCATGTCAAGAATGGTCCTATTCTTTCTTTCGGCAACACCGTTTTGCTGAGGTGTATACCTTGCTGTGAACTGATTTTGTATGCCATTCTCTCTACAAAAACGCAGAAAGTCTTGGGAGATGTATTCTCCTCCTCTGTCTGTTCTGAGCACTTTGATATAATTCCCACACTTCTTCTCAATGAGAGTTTTGAAGTGGTGAAATTTCTCAAACACTTCACTCTTCTCTTTCAGCATGTACACCCATGTCTTTCTGGTGTAATCATCAATGAAAGTTAAAACATATCTATTTCCGGCAAATGATGGTACTTGCATCGGTCCACACACATCAGAGTGGACAATTTCCAAGGGTGCTTTTGCCCTTATACTCTTCCCTATTGGAAACCTTTCTTTGTGTTGCTTGCCCAAGATACAGCCTTCACAAAGGCTATCCGGTTTCTCAATCAATGGCAATCCTTTTACCATTCCCTTTTTGTGCAACGGATTCAGGCCTCCGAAATTGAGATGTCCAAATCTCAACTGCCATAACCAAGTCTCATCTTTCACTTGTTCCTGAAAGACTTCTTCTGTTACAGCTGCAATAGTTCTTCCTTCCTTCAAATCTGCCTTGAGTTTGAGAGGAAACATTGTATTGTTGGTCATCTGCACCTGTGCAATGATCTTCTTACTTGGAGGTATATCTCTGATTGTACACATATCATCTTTGAAGAACACGTTGTAACCTTTATCAATGACCTTTCCAATGCTCAAAAGATTACATTTCAGACCAGGTACATAGTATACCACTGGCACAATCATTTATTCTCCATTTCTTGCTCGGATACTGACGCTTCCCTTACCCTTGACAGATATCTTACTATCAGTTCCTGTTGTTACCTCAGATTTCACATCTTCATCCAGATTGGCAAACATTGCAATATTTCCAGTCATGTGATTACTACAACCTGAGTCTAAGAACCAAATATCTTCTTGTTTGTCTTGTGCAATGTTACATGTTAAGAACACATTCTTTGGATTCTTATTTTCTTCATTTGCAAAATTAACATTCTGCCTACTATTCATGTCATTTTGTTTTTTCCTACATTCATTGGCATAGCGCCCATATTTCTTACAATAATGACATTGGACTTGGTATTTGTTATACCTTTGACCATGAGCTTGTTGTTTGCTTGAACCTTCATCTTGGTTCTGATTGCAGCTCCTTCCGCTTGTGCTTTCAGGATAATTTCTGCCTGTGTTTTAGCTTCTTCCACGACCTCTGTTATTTGCTCTGCCTCGACCTTTTCTTTGGCTGAAAGACATTTGAGTCTTGAATGCTTGCTCAAAAGAGGAATTTGTTCCTCTACTCAGTCTGTGTTCATGAGACATAAGAGAAGCACTCAGTTCATCTACTGTGAACTGTGAGAGATCTTTTTTTTCTTCTATTGCTACCACAACAGCTTCAAACCTTGAGGGTAAACATCTCAAGATCTTCTCTACGATCCTTCTTTCTTCAAGAATTTCACCATGAGATCTAATCTGGGTTATTAAGCCAATAACCCGAGTGAAGAATGAATCTATTGTATCAGATTCCTTCATTCTGAGCATTTCAAAGTCTTTCCTCAACATCTGCAACTTTGCAGTCTTCACCTTTTCCACGCCTTGATAGGCAGTTTTGAGAATATCCCATGCTTCTTTGGACTTTGTTGCTGCTGCAATCCATCGAAAGATACTTTCATGTACTGATTGGAAGAGGAAAACGAGGGCTTTGGCATCCTTCTTCCTGTCACTCTTCAACTGGTCCTTTTCTGCTACTGTCAAAGCAGCCAATGTTGTTGCATCTGCAGGTTCAGCATAGCTAGTTTCAACTAGCTCCCATATTCCTTGAGAAGCAAACAATGCTTTCATTGTTATGGACCAATAACTGTGATTTTTCCCACTAAACTGTGGCAGATGGGAATTTGTCAAACCTGTTCCAGCAGCTGCCATCTTAACTCTGTATAGATAAAGCAGAGATACTGACTGTAAAACTGAAAACAAGCAAAAACTTTATGTGTTGGAAAAGTCTGCTCTGTAAACTTCTTACAGCTCCTACAGTGAAAAACAAACTCTATTTTTGACTCACTGAGTGCCTAGACTAGCTCTGATACCATGTTGGAATTTTCTGCTAAATTCCATAACAGATAAACACAAAAAAATGCTCTGTTTTTACTTTGTTTCTGCACAGAAAACTGTAAATTTCATTTTCTGGACTTGGTGTTGCAGCAACAAGAATCGGTGTTGCAGCAACAGGATTCGGTGTTGCAGCAACGCGGAATAATACTCTATTTTTGTTAACACAGAAAAAATAGAAAATTGCTTACTGGAAACTGTGTTGCAGCAAAAAGACTTGTTGTTGCAGCAACGCTGATCGTGGTGTTGCAGCAACGCGATTTGTGACGTCAAGTCACTCGGTGTAACGACAATACATTTTTGACGCTAAGTCACTTTAAGAAAATTGACGCTTTGGTGTTACAGCAACTAAAACAAGTTGGCGTCAAAATCACTTATAAACTTACAGTGAGACAATTGACACTTGGTGTAACAACAACTAAAATAAGTGGCATCAAATCACTAATATACTTACAGAGTAAAAATATGGTGTTTTTGATACTTGGTGTAATAGCAACTGAAAATCAGCAAAACAGTACACTTGTATAAAAACAGTAAACAAAACTGATACAGTAAACTTAGCTGTTACAAGGGGAACACTTCAGTTCCAGAAATCGATTTTCTCTATCTCAGAAAATTGCAGGTTCAGAACTGTTGTCCATTTATAGAAGAGACTAACTATGTTCTTCTAACCTTCTCTCTTTCTCTCAGAGTACAAAAACAGAACTGCTGTTCAGAAATCTCTTCCACTCACATAGAAAATAGAACTACTGTTCTTTTCTGCTTTGTGATGATAAAACAGAACTGATGTGCGTTTATATTTATAGGAAAACAAATATCTATGTTTAAACAATAAACTAAGTAAAATATCTGCTAATATTTATCTGCGTATTTATTCCAGAAGAGGCGGTGATGACTTTCTCACTTGAAAACAAGTCGATTGCAAGGGAATTAATTTATGCACATTTAATGCTCATTTAAAGTGAAAAAATATCAGAAGACTTTTGCTGCTTCCGGATAATCCGCAATAACTGCTGAAGATCAGATTCTGTTCAGCATTAATCAGGTGCAGTTGGAATTAAATTCCAACAGGTTTCAGTGTCTGTTTTTATTGTTTCTGGAACTGTCAGTGCCTGTTATCCTTATTGCATGGGAAACATCCGGGAGAGATCGACCTTATCCACCTTATTCAATGACTGAGATAGGTACGAAATTGTTCAATCCCAAAAGCCTACTTTTGGCTTATAGATATAGGGTTACCCTTAAAAAGGCTTAAAGAATAATGCTGGTAAAAGCAACCAATAAGAAAAAATAAAAAACAATTTTACGTATTGTTTACGGATAAGGATTTTTGAGTCTAAGATGTACATATAGTAAAATTATAATCGTTGTTGGCATGTAAACCTTGCCGACGTGGATGCAGTGGCTTTTAGTTTTATTTTCGGAGAAAAGTATGGCAAAGCGGTCCGTTTTCCAGCCAGACCAACAATGGATAAAAGAGACGGTTGCTAAAGCAACATGAAAATTCCACACCCCACAAAGCTCCGCTTCTTAGCTTTTAGAAACATCACGAGAAAAGCTTTAGATTGATGTTTCCCATTTAAATACTACATTTTGCATTTGTCTTATCTCACAAGGGAATTCAATTCTGGAAACCTGAATTTTTGTCTCACAAAGGTAGGCACATTAACTGCATAACATGATTTTGTATTAACACCACTATTGGTAACTAAATCATGAAAGAGTGTATTAAATACTTAGTGCGTTGATTAATTGAGGGAAGTTGAACCTTGGCAAGATCTTTGGCTCTGTGGGAATCATAGGGAATCATAGGTGATTCATGGTTCGGTGGTGCTGCTCCTCTCTCCACGTAAAGTTTTAGTTAGTGTCAGATGTGTTTCATGTTTGTATGATGATTCTTACCCTCTCTCGCTGATAATTCTGGTTTGTTTATGATAATATTTATTAAGTCTATGTTATTGTTCCAGATTTTCTATGAGATGGTTTCTTAAGTTTCCTCACCATGAGAATGTTTGAATGAATTACATGGGTTTGTGTACTAATAAAATTATGAGGATGTTAAATCCAATAATTCAGATATATGGATTTCGTAATTTCCTCTTGTATAGAAATGATGGATTCAATAAATCATATCACTGTCGTGTGATCTCATATGCATATTAACATTATTAAGATTATCTTTGTAGTGGTAAGAAAGAGTAGCATGCTTTAGTGTTTTGTAGATGTTCATGCATGTGGAACAATTATGGAGGAGTGTCTCCTTTAGTATTATCAAGGGTTCACCATGGTCTATGTTGTGCATAATGGAATTAGATGCTTCTGCATGCCATATAAGGATTTGATGGTACATATTTTTAGTTATAAATATATGGGTCTGTAAGATATCCAATGAAGTTGACTTGAATGTCACCAGGTTTCTGACAGTACCTAGTGTGTGTATGACATACATTACCTATATAATGCATGATCTAAAATTTGTATTTAATTAACCAATTCGTTATGCATGATGGAAACGAGACCTATAATAATGATGGATGATCATGATAGTAGAGTTTGATTAATATCATTGATGTACGTAAGGAAACTATTATAGGTTGCATGTTATGGTTAGTTCCATCTTCATCTATTAAATCACATTTATTAGAAATCTCAGACATAAGTCTTAACAATATGGTTAAAAGACGATACCAGAACCACTTTATTCTTAAATTGAGAATGATTGTGGAGTCTATTATAGAATTACTAATGATGGTCTACAGGCAGGCTAAAGATAGCCTTGCTAGTATTGCATCTTAACGATTATATATAGAAAAGATAAAGAAACTTTACAAAATGGGAGCTTAGCACCTAAATTCCAAGGTAGGATAAGGAGGTTTGTTAAAACTTGGAAATATATATTATGTCTTTTTCTATTTGAATTTGTATTTCTGTTTCATATTTAAAAATTTAAAATTGTATGTTTTCTTATTTAAATTTGTATTTTCTATGTTGTTTAAAATTGCATATATGTAACACCCCTCCCTTGTATGTAAAACTTTTCTAACCTAAGCTGAGAAAAAGTAGGTCTAACATGTAATAAGAAAATTAAATAATTTATGAAATAAATAAAATAATTATTCACTTAGAATAGTGAGACACCAAGAGAGGAGATTCTTGCCAAATCCCATTGGTGAATGGGAATCAATAATATTCATAATAATACTTCTAGATCCAGATCTAGATGAGATTAATGGATTTGGAGATAAATATCCATTAAACTACTTAGTTGGAGAAATATGCTAAATTAAGGAAAAGCATAAAAGCCTTGCCCGAGCAAAGCAAAGCTTTGATGAGCAAAATCCTCACGGGAAAATAACTCTCAGCTCGGGGGTGAACTGGAAGCAGGTAGTTCTATGTTGGGTGGCGGTGCTCGGTTTTCCATGTGACATTATTTCAATTTCTCTTATAGAATTCCTTTTCATTGGATTTGTTGTATGTTTTTCCTTACCTTGTATATTGTCGAATTCTCTAAGCATATGTGTATAGCTACATGTGTGATCTTTGTGTAGAAAGATAATTGAATAATGATGCATGAAACAACTAGGTAGGATGAATAATTATGTTTTAAGGTTGCCACCATAGAGCTAGTGGTTTAGGTTATCCAGGCTAGGCCTTTTGGACTATGGATTGTATCTACTAAAGTTCATCTTAACTATTTATTCATTGTGGTTAGTATTGCATAAGATATGCCAACAGGACTATGGACATGTCGAATGATCATGATTGATGTCTTTCATTATGATGTGATGTATGCATGTGTAGAATTGCGGGTATTAACCTTGTCTATGGGATGATTATATATGAACGAATATGACAACTATTGCATATTTAAGCCAAGTTAAATTTAGTGAACGAACAAAATATGGGGTTTTAATATTGGATCAAGGAGGTATGTGACGAATGTTATGACAACTCTAAGTTCAAGTATTATGGTCTAAGAAACAACCCACCTCTATAGGGTATGGATGAGCTTTTGGTCCTAAATTAGGAAGTTCAATAAGCTTGGTGGTTTGCATTCTTCCTATAACACCTTTATCTTAAAGAAAAAAAGAAAAAAACTATGATAGACATATGCAGAGCGAAAGGCTATATTTTGCCCCACCTTGTGCATAGTAATAGGATCTACCCTATTACACATATACTCTAGCCCAACATATACCTTCTGTATGCATATAACTTACTCTACACACTCATGCTTTAATTTCATTAATTTTAGACATAATAAGATTGTTAAAATGAGGAGACTTATAACATAAGTCTATAGACATTAATATATGTACAATTAATAAGTTTCCAAAAAGTAAAGGTTTTGTAAAAATCATAAATTCTTCTCTATTTCTTCCCAAGCAAAAATAGGAAAATTATATTGGAACCTACTATATTGTTCACAGAAAGAAGTATTTAGGGACATAAAGTGTCTCTAGAGAGATAAACATGGCCAAGAAGTAAAACATGTGAGCATTTAAAAGAGTAAGTTACAATACTCTACATAACTCAAATATTGAAATTTTTCTTACAAAAATAGTAGAAAGGAGAATCATGGTAAATTGGGATGTTCTAAAATTAAAGACAATCGATGGAATTTCTTTTAGGAATTTATTAAGATATCTTTACAAATAAAACCCCAATAACTGTTACTACTAACTTGCAATGAAATTTAATATTATAGAACAAGAAAGTATGACTAATTGAACCATACATTGGACTAATGAACAATTGCAACTTCGAATATTTATGCAAATACATGGTCTTGACATAAGTATAAAATCATAATTTATGATTGAAATCTGTTAGGATATTCCGACACATAGGAAAATAGTTAAGTTCAACTTGGTCTAGTATAGAGTTAGGTATAGAGTTAGGTAAAGTGTGTTTCTTTACCGTTGTACATTTTGTAACTTACAATCCGACGGTCACGATATGTAGTGATCCAACGGTTCATTCTCTCCTCGGTATTACCGACACTTGATCCGTGGCCTGACACCCGATTGGTCCATGAATTCTATTTAAAGCGCATGGAGGGTCATTTGTAGGTTAACCGTGCATGAGAGAAGCTTATGTAAATTTTCATTCTTTTATTAATAAATTGCCTGTAGTAGCCACGTTGGCGCAGGCCGTGGACTGTTTCCCTCTCTGAGAGTTTTAACCACGTCAAAATACTGGTGTATTGATCTGTGATCTATTTGTGAGCAGTGTCCTTTTGGTGTTCTGTCTGAAGAACTTACCCTGTAAATTCCTACATGGTATCACAGCTATTTGAGGGCCGCGTCCGTTGGTGATCCAAATCTGAAGCCGGTAGAACTGCATGCGGCTGTCGTTTCCTAGATCTACTGTTTGTGACTGCTTTCGGGCCGAGAGGACTACTCTGTTGTGTTCGGAGCATCTATTCCAGTGAGGAACCCATTTCGTTACACGCGAAAAGGTTTCCGGTAGCCCTATCTGCGTCATTTTTAAGATATGGAGGTATACAGTGTTTATGTGCAGTTTACTGTTAGTTTCTCTCTGGTTATTTCGGTTTCTGTTTATTTAGCTTTTTTTATTACCGGATCTATACCTTTCATTTCTACGTATGCTCTTTGCCCTATGACTTTGTGCGATCTGGGCAAATCAGAAATAGAAAGGAAGTTTTTTTTTTCTCATGTGTATGCTCTTTTCCCTGCACCTTAGTGTGATCTTGGAAAATCAGAAACATTGAGAAAAATATTTAGTTTCCGGCTAAAGCTAACTTCGAGCCATAAGGTTTGTTTTTCTTTGCATATTCGTTTTGGGTTTTGTGTTTTTGTTCTGTAGGAAAAAAGAGCTTTCTCAAGGCAAGCACGCAACACAAGGCCCCCCCCCCTCCCTCTCTCTCTCTCTCTCTCTCTCTCAATCTCAAATTTTTTGTATAGGTCAATTAGTTCAAAGCTATTTTAAGAGAGTAGAGGTCTTGGGTTCAAATCTCCATTTTGTGAGGCCGTTTTTTTTCATTCCCGCACATTCGCGCACTTTGCCGACAACTTCAACAATTTGTTTTTCAAAAAGCCATAACTTCTTCATCCGGAAGCCTTTTTCAGAGCCCTTTTCTTTAAAACAACCTAATTTTTTGAGATCTATCCATTGGAACACTTACTTTCAGCATCTTTGGATTGAGTTTTTTTTAAAATGGAATGTCCATGCCAAGTCATTCTTGACAGCACTAACTACTTCCAATGGGTATCCTACATGGAAGATTTACTTAGAAGTAAAGGTCTCTACAGAATAGCCACGAACCAAGAGAAGAAACCAAAAGATGAAGAAAAGGTTGCAAAATGGGAAAATAGACAAGATCAAGCACATGGTTTGATAGGGATTTCTATTTCTCCTGATCTTAGATTCCATATTGCAGAACTTGATACTCCTCATGAAGCATTGGAACAAATCACTAACGTTTTTGGAATTAAAAATGAAATTAGAGCCCATCAACTTGAAAATGAGTTGCTTACATTAGATCCTAATAATTTTTCTTGCATTGAATATTTCTTGTCCAAATTCAA
>APFE031536006.1:102984-132380 GCA_000404065.3 Pinus taeda | reverse complement strand
TGAAGTGCAATATTGTTCAACAGATGATCAGGTTGCAGACATCTTCACAAAGGCTCTCACAGAGGCGAAGTTCACTAAACTTCGATATATGCTTGGAGTTCAGGATGTTGTCACTAAGGGGGGATAGGCTCTAGTGCCTCCTTCCTTCTCCTATTGTGTCATATTTGTAAATCCTTCAATCCTATCCCAAGTTGTTCTTAAGGGGGGATGTTAGGATATTCCGACACATAGGAATAGTTAAGTCAACTTGGTCTAGTATAGAGTTAGGTTAGAGTTAGGTAAAGTGTGTTTCTTTACCGTTGTACATTTTGTAACTTACAATCCGACGGTCACGATATGTAGTGATCGCGGTTTCATTCTCTCCTCGGTATTACCGACACTTATTCGTGGCTGACACCTGATTGGTCCATGAATTCTATTTAAAGCGCATGGAGGGTCATTTGTAGGTTAACCGTGCATGAGAGAAGCTTATGTAAATTTTCATTCTTTTATTAATTAATTGCCTGTAGTAGCCATGTTGGCGCAGGCCGTGGACTGTTTCCCTCTCTGAGGGTTTTAACCACGTCAAAATACTGGTGTATTGATCTGTGATCTGTTTGTGAGCGTTGTCCTTTTGGTTTTCTGTCTGAGGAACTTACCCTGTAAATTCCTACAGTTGCGCATATGGACGAAGTGCTGCACATAGGTCTGGTTTTCCAGTGCAATTTTACACAGCGCTGCGCATAGAGCTGGAGCACTGCGCACCTATACAAGATGTTGCGCATAGTGCCAACAAGCACCAAAACCACCCTATAAATCATCCAAATTTCTCTTTTGCCACCTAGAACTTCTAAACAAGTAAGTGCACTCCTTGAACTATCCTCCCAACATTTAGTTCATGATTTTGAAGTTGGTTTTCTATTTAAAATTTCAAACCCTAGGTTGCCTACAAATCCCTCCACCTATCCCTTATACCCTAATTCCCTCAAACAAATCCCTCCACCTATCCCTTATACCCTAATTCCCTCAAGCATACCCCTCCACCTATCCCTTCTACCCTAATTACCTCAAGGAAACCCCTCCACCTATCCCTTATACCTTAATCCCCAAAAAAAATCCTTAACACCCTATTTACTAAACAATCCCTACCAAAAATACCCTCCTTCTCACTTTCATATCATATATATCTCATCCTATGTCGCATAAGCTCCTCTCCCCTTCCCTTATCCCTATTCACCATAACTCACTTCTTGATTACCTTCTCTAGGGTTTCAAAGCTTCAAAATTCAACAAACATGGACAAAGAGGATAGAGATTATGAGGAGGAGGAAAAAGTGGAAGTGAAAGCTTGAGAGATGAACCTCAGCATCAGAGAAAACCACATAAGGGAGGCATAATTATCAGAGAGGAACCATCAAACATTAGAGAGTTACAAGCTTCTCATATGACTGTCTCTTATTTCAGGCATCTAGGGTGTTATGAGTTTTGTTAGAAAGTATAAAGAGCTCGACATCATCCTGCGTTGACCAAGATTTTTGTAGCCAATCTCTGTGAGAACAAGGTAACCTTTGCCGAGGTAACATTTACAGTTTCATCCTCCATAATTATTGATGCTACAAGGATTCCAAATGTGGGGGAAAAATCGTATAGGGCACAAGATTTGGATGAGCACTACTATGAGCCATACATCAAATCCAGGTACAAGAATGAAAAGAAGAGGACCTTTCATTTTAGGTTCCTTGAAGACAAGTATGCCCCTATGATGAGGATCATTATGAAATATTTTACATGTGTGGGTAGATTTTATAGTTTGTACACCTATCATATTAGGCTTCTTATGCACTTCACAAGAGTGAAAATGTTGAACATCCCATATTTTTTATTCAAGAACATTGAGAAGATAGCTTACATTGTACAGAAAAATCGATACCCCCATCGAATGAGTAGTATCTATCACTACTCCTTGATTAATATGATTGTTCTACATCATCTCAACCTCCTCAACATCTCATGATATACATTTACTTCCAATGACATCTTCAATGGCCTTCAGATTCCTCCACCGGTGCCCTTAGAAGTAGAAAGGCCTTCCAGTAGTGACAAAGTAAAGAAAAGTTAGAAGGCTAAAGAGACTAGAGTTGTTGAGAAGCCACAAGCCTACAAAACATATCAGAGAGGGGCTAGAAAGTTGTTTGCAGTGGATAGGCATGTGTTTACTCCACTTGATGTGGAAGGGGCCTTGCCTTCTTCATCAACTCATAGGCAAATTATTGCTCCACAAAATGTGGAAGGGGCTTTGCCTTCTTCATCAACACAACAGGTACAACAGGTGCAACAGGTGCATAAAGGAAAGGAAAAGATGTTGGAGGAAAGCCTCAATGATGAAGAGGAAAGGGAATTTGATTTGATGGAAGGTGATGAACCAGAACAACCACACATCCATCATGGCATTGAGATAGTTAACTTGGAGGCTCAAGATGAGGCAACAAACGAAAATATAACCATAAGGAAAATAGATGCATAGATCCAAGCACTGATGGACAACTTGGTGAGAGCTAAGTATGTAATTTAATACATTGAGCAAGAGAAAAATCAGCTAAGTGATAAACAAGTCCTCATGTAGCTAGAACTTCTCAAAGCAAAGAGGCAAGGTGACAAAGGCAAGTCAGTAAAGCAAGAAGAAGAAACCCTAGACACCTTGACTACAAAACAAAGACTTAAGAAAGAAATTGAGGAGGATAGAGAAACTTGGCTTGATAGGGTCAATTTGGATTTGGAGAAGCTACTACAAAAGGCCAACAGGGACCATCAAATCATCAGGCACATGGCTCACCATTACAGGACCCAGAACAAGATTTGCAACATAAGGGTCAAGCAAATGAAGACAAGGCTAAAACAAGCACTCAAAGGAAAAAATTAGGGTGATAGGCTTCATTTGCTTGCTGAAGCTTCCTTGGCTAACCAAGACACTTGATGGTGCTGTTCTCCACAAATTTTGAGTAACTTTTGAAGAATTTAGCAATTTTTGACACAGAAATTTTGGCTCTGTGCGCAGCGCCACTAGCGCTGTGCTTTTCCTAGGGGAATCCAATGACGAAATGGTCAGAATGTTTGGATTCACAATGATGAATACATGCACCCTATGCATTTTCTAAGCTTTTGGAGTAGAATTAGTCAACCAAAAGGTCAAAACATGACCTTTCTACCTTCTTTTTGAGCCACAAAAGCAGCCTTGGGAGAATTAGTTTTTGAGGGGTCAAATGAAGTCCAAATAAAAAAATTCAAGATGTTCTAGAAATTAAACTTGAATATATTTCCAACAAGATATCTTAGGCCCAACCTGGACACCAGGAAGGCCTCCAAAATGGCCCTGGAAAAAGCGTTGCGCATAGGGCAATTTTATCCTGAATTTTCAGTTCACTGTGCCATGACTGTAATTTTGAGTTTTCTCTCATGGATGATGTTTTTAATGATGTGAATGGTAACCAGGCATGTAAATGGGATGGATAATAGTTACTATAATGTATATTCACTAGATCAAAAGTTATCTTGAGGACAAATGAATCAGTTTCCTCCCTTTTAGAGGCAAGTTGTTAGGTTGCCTAGATTCGAGTTTCTTGTTCAGTTTTTGATGGATTAGTTCCTCATCCTAGGGATTTGACCCTTGAGGATGGGAGGAGGTTGAATCAATGTCTATATCTTCTTCTTCTTTCTCACTGTAAAGAGTTTGACTAAATTGGAAGCTTATGCTTTGAGTAGACATCATTTTGTATCAGCTTTCAGTAGGAGATTAATGAAAAGTTGCAGCTATTTCTTTGGGATCCATGTGGTATGATGTTCAGTTCAATTTTCTCTATTGTGATCATATTTTAAAAATTTTTTGGTACTTCATCAATCATTTCATTTCTTTTAAGTGGATTTTTTCAAGTTGATAGGAAGAACCCATAATATTTATGCTCTGTTCTGGGAAAATATTCATAGTCTAAGTTTTCTTTAGTTTAAGAAGAATCCATGTTGCTCACATGTTCTTTCTAGCTCCTTAGCTATCTTGAATCACCTCAACCATCAAAACCTAGAGTGTTGATCCTTGTGCCTACCTTGCCGCATCGAACATCCTGCAAATTTGACCTAATTTTCTTGCCCTAACTGTTTGGCTCCTCTTGATCCAGCAAAACCCTTCAAAACCAAATCAAACCTTGCACTACTATACCTAGCGTATTATCATTTTCTTGATGTAGTCATATTGGTTGATATCCTTATGGAGAGAGCTCTCTCCTAGCCTAGTAGGGCTAGCTACTTGGCTAAGCGTGGTTTGTGGTTACCCTGGCATTGCCTTCCTTCAGCCTGAGGTTTAATCCAAGTGATAACATAGTGGCGACCATACTAGGGAATGAAATATCAGAAATTAACCACCCCAGTAAGATGTTTCATTTGAATTCTTATGCTTTTGGATGATGAGTTTTAGAATTTAATAGGCTGAATTGGAAAGTTGTAAGCAACATATAAAATTTCAAAATTAGGCATACTGGCTTCCCAAAAGTGCACCAGATCCAATCCAAATCTGAATCCTCCAACCATTATCAATGATCCTCATAAAATTGGGCGAAAATCTAAGAAAGCCGTAGAGAAATCTAGTTTAGCTGGAGAACAATTAAGTGTGGATTTCATCCTCAAGTTAATTCATTCCGGGAAGGTTAGACACTTTACAAGACATTGAGTTTGATAGTAATTTTCAGAAGAGTTTATTTCACAATAAATCTTTAAGTTGGATTGATGAAATAGTTGTTGATTCCTCTATATCTCTTTATAACCCCATTGAAGAATTGTTTTCACATAATAAATCAGGGTCATAACTTATTCACACTCTTGATCATTTGCAGAACCTCTATTCAAACTTAAACACTTGGGTATAAAATACGACTCATAGGCCATCTTTTGATTT
Source organism: Pinus taeda (assembly GCA_000404065.3). Taxonomy (NCBI): domain Eukaryota; kingdom Viridiplantae; phylum Streptophyta; class Pinopsida; order Pinales; family Pinaceae; genus Pinus; species Pinus taeda. The sequence goes on along the minus strand of APFE031536006.1, from coordinate 127,459 downwards.
TTGAAATACCTCCTTTGCATATACTACCACTCAAACTATCTCTCACCTTCCGCCTTCTTCCTCACAAATTGTTCACACCACTCAAGCTATCGTTAATCCCCCTTTGAGTATACCAAATATCCCAATCCTTGTTTTAAATCCACCACCTCCCCCACCTCCAGTTATGGCTGCCCGATATGCACCTCTTGTTTTTCCTCAAAATCCTACTGGGATGCCCCCTAATTATCAAACCAAAATAAATTTCTTTGATGGCACCTAAACCATCACAGCTCAACAACACGTAGACAAGATGAATTATCTCTTTAACCTCCATGAAGTTGAAATTGAAGATGTGATGATGAGGCTATTTGTACAAAGGTTTGGAGGAGAAGTTCGGAAATGGTTCAGAGCCCTACCAGCAACTTCTATCAATACTCTACCCATCCTCTAAAGGAAATTTCTAGATCGATGGGAAGTGAAGAAGAATCTCCTTCAGGTTTTTTCCAAATATGAGAACATCAAAAGAAATGTTGGCGAGAGAGTGCAAGACTATTGTGTAAGATTTAATACAGTATACAATGCTATCCCTGCAAATATCAAATCACTAGAGGGATTGTCTTTGCTTAAGTTTCCATATGGATTTTATGCCAATATGGCATATCAGTTGCGTAAACGTGATCCTACAACTCTAGAAGATATGCAAAAGAATGTTGTCAGCATAGAAGCGAACTTGCTAGCCAAAAGAGAAGAATGAGATCAGAGAAAAGTGTGACCGTGAAAGAAGAAGAATCTACTTCAGATGTAAAAATGGATACATTGATTCGAACAATGGAAAGGATGGCTGACCGATTGTCCATCACAAACATACCTAAACCACAGATCCATAACCCAAACTTTAGAGGGCAACAATGCCAATTCTGAATCAAGCAAAGAGAGAAAAAGGAACCGCAACAACCAGCGCAACAACAACAGCAGATCAAAATTCCCTTACAGTAGAATTATGTTCAAGGAGTGGAAGAAGAAGAGGAGGAAGATCTGGTAATTAAAACAAATCACTTCTTCACTGCTGATGGTATGCCTATATTTCTAACCGAAGATGAGGAGTATGTAGAAAGTTCCGACACTCTAAAGGATGAGGACTACATCTTGGCAAATGATGTTGTTTCGGAGGCTAAATCTGATGATTATCAACATGGTTACATGAATGCTTTGAGTGCACAACAAAGACAATATCCTTTGAGGAGCAGAGATGTACCGGTCAGTCCTATTCAGAAGAGGAAGGATGTTCAATCGAAGAATGATCCCTCAAACAATCAGAAAAAGGGAAAGGAGCTTGGTGATTAGAATCCTAGCAAGGTAAATTAGCCATCAACAAGTACAACTGCAAAAGAGAAAGACAATCATAAAAAGGATAGTGCAACGAAGGAGCAAACAGATAAGAGGGACAACGGTGTCAAAGAGGTAGAAAAAGTCACATATTTTAATTTAGAAAGTGAAATTCATAAATTGAAAGTGTCCATTCCTTTGACCGAGCTTGTTAATAATAGCCATTACAAACACCATGTGTCTAGAATACTACAAATTGATCCTTTGTCCAACATGGTGAACGTTGAGGATGATCACCCTAAACTTATTTTTGGTTTAGCTATAGAAGGTCAGCTAGAAGATAGTGAAGTCCAACCCTTTTATTTGAGTCTGAGACTACATGAGTATATTCTTTATAATGCTATGCTTGATTCTGGAGCTTCCCACAATTTGATGTTGAGGCCATCATGGAAAAGCTGGGCTTCGATATCACCAAAAAATATCATGATTTGTACTCATTTGATTCTTGTAGAGTTTGCTTCATTGGTCTCATCAAAGGTTTGGTGGTTTCCTTAGATCAAATCCTAGCCAAGAATGTCTTGATGGACATGGTAGTAGCTGATATACCACCTCGATTTGGTATGTTGTTTTCTAGATCGTGGGGGGGCAAACTAAAAGGCACTTTACAACTTGACTACTCTTATGTTACATTCCCTGTTTTCAATCAATTGAGGAAGTTGTACCAGGAAAAGAAAATGAAATATATGATCACTAGTAAAGAGAAGCCCATAAATCATCTGATAAACACTGTACATACAGATTTAGAGTATTTTGTTTTGTATACTAATAGTGAATAGAATTATGTAGATATTCAGCTTGTAGAAGTAGATGATGTACCAGAAATTTCCAAGAGTTTTAGAGCAGTTCTTAATCAAGGAAAGGAAAAAATGGTAATTCCTTCTAAGCAACCTCCACAGGAGCTAAAAGTTAGTGAAGAGCAAAAAAATGAAGCAACCAGTAAAGGTAAGATCGAAACTAAAGCAAAATTCCAACACCTAGAAGATGAAGACGAACTTTGGAGCATGGACTTCGATGGTGCTTTGGGTAAAGATGGTGCGGGTATTTGAATTTGGATTCGAAGTCATGTTTTTCAGCCAGACAAAGTCCCAAGTAATGTTAGAGTGTGTTCCTATAAATTAGATTTTGATTGCTCTAATAATGAAGTGGATTATGAGGCATTGATTACAGGTCTAAAGATTTTGAAGAAGCTGGTTGCGAAAAGGATTTCTGTTTATGGTGATTCAGAGCTAGTGATTAAACAAGTCAAAGGAGAATATCAAGCGAAGCATCCGCGGATGAGAGCTTATAGGAACATAGTCCTGCATATCTTGAAAATGTTTCCAGAATACACATTGACAGCGGTGCCGAGAAGTCAAAACATTATTATTGATTCACTCGCTACAGTAGCGAGAAATTTGAAAATTCCAATGAATTCTAGCAATAAATTTGAACTTCATGTCAAACATAGGCCTACTGTTACTGATAATCTGAGATATTGACAAGTTTTCTGGGATGACAATGAAATCAATTCCTTTTTTCCAAATGAAGGGAATTTTAAGAATTCTTTCATTGATCATGTTTTTGATTCTAATGAACAAAACATTGAGGTAAATCAGATGGATGTTTTACAGCTAAAGGATAATGTTATTCCTAGAGGTCTTATACCTTTAGAGGAGTTTTTTGATCAAGATGATGTGGCCAGAAAACCAACCTTGGTTCCTACTGAAAAAGGAGTTTAAAATGTAAACATTAGAACAATGGACCAGCCTAAGCTTGTTAAGCTATCAAAAACATTACCTTCCGAATCAAAGGCTAAGTATGTTAAGTTTCTTTCTAAATTTTCTGATATTTTTGCGTCAGATTACTCAAATTTGAAAGTATATGACAAGAACATCATTCTGGATACCACTCCTATCAAGCCAGACAAAAAACCCTTTAGGCAAAAGTTGGGGAGGATCAATCCAAAGTTGCTTCCATCCATCGAGAAAGAGGTAAATAGATTATTTAAAGCTGGTATGATTGTTCCAATTAGATTCTCTGATTGGGTTTCAAACTTGGTCCCGGTACGAAAAAAGACCCAAGAGATAAGGTTGTGCATTGATTTTCAGAACCTAAATAAAGTATCCCTAAAAGATAATTATCCTCTTCCTAAGATCGACCATATTCTGCAAAGAGTAGTTGGAGCATCATGGATGTCACTACTAGATGGCTACTCTGGTTACAATTAGATCTTGATGCATGAAAAAGACCAAGACAAAACTGCCTTCACAACACCATGGGGGACTTTTCAGTATGCCGAGATGCCATTTGGGCTGAAGAATTCTGGGGCCCCTTTTCAGCAGGCCATGGATATAGCTTTCGCTAACGAGAAGGATGTTTTCTTGGTGGTTTATTTAGATGACTTGACAGTATTTTTTGGTTCTGATGATGAGCATTTACACCACCTGAGGATAGTTTTTCAGAAATGCATGGAGTTTGGGATTTCTTTAAATCCCAAGAAGAGTCTTTTTGCCATGGAGGAAGGTAAACTCCTCGATCATATAATCTCCAAAGATGGTATTTGTATTGATCCTTCTAGGGTGGAGGCAATCCAGCAAATAGAATTTCTGCACAACAGAAAGGAGATTCAAGCCTTCAACGGTAAGATGAACTTCTTACACAGATTTATACCAAATTTGGCTGAGCATTTGGGTGAGTTAACTAATATGTTGAAGAAGGAAAACACTGTGAAATGGACAGAAGATGCCATGAAATCCTTCAACTTGTTAAAGCTTGCTTTGACCACAACCCCTATTTTGATCAGTGCTGATTATACTCATGATTTTATTATATTTTCATTTGCATCTGAGCACACTTTGGTTGCGGTGTTGATGCAAAAGAAGGATTAGGTGGAGTAGCCCATTGCATTTGTCAGTCGAACTATCAGAGATGCTGCTTTTCTCTATAACATCATTGAGAAACAAGCTTTGTCTCTTATAAAGGCATTGAAGGATTTTCGAGTTTACATTACCATAGCATATGTTCCCAATGCGGTTGTCAAAGATGTCCTCATGCAAATTGATCTGGAGGGAAGGAGAGGTAAGTGGATAGTAGTGATGTTAGAGTATGATCTTGATATTAAGCCTAATAAACTGATCAAAGGTCAAGGCTTGGCAAAACTCATTGCTGAGTTGAATCTTCATGCTCTAGACATAAATCTCATTGTAGCAAAGTCAGATGACAAAGATGGTGTCACCCTCATTCAGGTATCAGAGATGTTTCTCAACTCACCTTGGTATTCCAATATAATATATGTTCTTCAACATCTTTCTCCTCCTCCTGGAATGTCGAGAAGTAAAGGTAGATCACTAAAACTAAAGTATGCAAAATCATGCATTTTAGATAGTGCTCTCTATTGGAAAGATCCGGGAGGCGTTCTTCTTAATTGCTTAATTGAAAATGAAGCTCAGTAGGTAATGCATGATTTTCATAGAGGAGATTGTGGGGGTCACTTGTTTTGGAAAACAACAACTAATAAAATTTTGCGAGTAGGATATTATTGGCCATCTTTGTTTTCATATTTATATAAGACACTCATGAGCTGCCATGAATGTCAAGTTTTTCAGGGAAAGAGGAAGTTGCTTCCTCTTCCTTTGAAGCCAGTTGTAGGTAATGCACCTTTCCAATAGTGGGGGATTGATTTCATAGGAGAAATTCATCCTACATCATCAGCACAGCACAAATGGATTTTGACAACTACCGATTACTTCACCAAATGGATTGAAGCCATTCCAACAAGGAAAGTTATGAACAAGGTAATTATTCAGTTTCTAGAGTCCAATATCTTGTCTCGTTTTGGTTGCCCTCACAAGATTATTATAGATAATACAACAAAATTTAAGTCGAATAGAATGGTTGAGTTTTGCAACAAATACAACCTCACATTGGGTCATTCCATGACATACTACCTGCAGGGCAATCGACTCGCTGAGTCTTCAAATAAACATTATTAAGAAGATGTTGGAGGAAAAAAATTAATTGGCATCAAAATCTTGTCAATGCTTTGTGGGCTGACAGACAGAGTGGGTAGTAAGAAATCAATATGTATGTCGCCTTTTGAATTTGTTTATGGTACTGAACAATGTTTCCCACATCCCTTGCAGTCTCGGTCATGAGATTATTGCAAGAATCCGACAGTGAAGAAGATGATATTCAACATCGGATCAATCAATTGATTCACCTTCAACAAACAAGAGAAGATGTTTCTCAAAAATGTTTATGGCTGCAAGAAAAGATAAAGAAAATTTATGACCGCAAAACCAAGGCAGAAAAGTTTTAGTAGGAAGATGTTGTGCTACGATGGGATGGACAAAATGAAGAAAAAGGGAAACATGGTAAGTTTGACAATCTATGGAAAGGACCTTATAAAATCTCAGCCTATTGAGGATAGAATGCATTTTTATTAAAGGAATTGGATGGTCAAGAATGCTCAGGAGGACCAGTGAATGGCAGGCTCCTGAAACAATATTATTTCTGATGCAGCTTGTTGAAATTGTTTCATTGTAATTGTATATACCAGTTTGCTTTCCTTGCAATTTTTGAAGTACAATGTAATTTGAGCTTGGGGCCCGAAGTGAAGGCTATAAAGCTTAAATGCTTTGTGTTGAGTTTAGTTGGTTTTTGAGTTAGTTTAGAGTTGGTTGTGAGTCAGTCTTCAGTTTGTATCGATTCATTTTCAAAAATTTCAAAAAAAAATTCAGCCTTTCATTTGTCTGACCATATTGGCCCAATCAGATAGGCACTTGGTCTATGGTATTCTTGACACCTCCAAGGAGCTTCCATCCCCAATAAGGCCAATGTTAGTGTCAGTATATGCGTACTTCCATTAGGGATCAAATTTTCTCTTTGCATTTCCATTTTAGGTGTCTCATACTAAATTTTTGGATCATTCCACTTGGTCATGTCAAAATGGTCCATAGATGGTTGTCTTCTTCTCAGAAAATCAAATCTCCCCTCATGAGGTACATTTGCTGACCCATCTCCATGTTGCATTTAGTTATGGTTTCAATTATGTTATTTTTAGAGTCAAGGCAGTTGTCTTTCCATTAGGTCTTAGGGTACATTTCCAAGGTCAAAAGCATAGTTTCAAGTGTAAATAAAGGGCAGTAAAGGTATGAGGATGACCAATAAACAAAGAGTGATTTCTAGTAAATCATGGTTATTGTACAAATATCTTATTTCACTAATGTAATTTTCATCTCAAAAACATGTTTATGAGATGAAAACAGAGTATTTTTAGTTGATTCATTTTTTTATTTTTTTATGTAATTCCAGTCATTTCATGTAATAAGTGTTCCTAGCTGCCCCGAGCATTTCTCCTTGCTGCAAGAAAATGAAACCATTGAAGAAATCAGTTCAATCAAAGCATCATCCACCTGAAAAGAGACACAAAAAGAAAAGAATTAACTAGAGATTTGAAGACAAAGAAAAAGTTCCAAAAGCATTAGAAAGTAGGTTTTTTCTAAAGAAAAATCAAAATCACCCTTTATATAAGATTTCAAATTCCTTTTCCCAATTCATCATATTCATTTGACAAAGAGAAAGAAAAGATTTGAAGGAGATAAGGGAATTAAAGCCAATTGGTGGCTGAACAAAGAGGAGGCAATGCGCATAGAGCAGGAGGTGTTTTGTACAAAGCAGATTAAGGAAGTGTTGCACATAGAGGAGAGAGCACTGCGCATAGGGACAGAGTGCTATGCATAGGGTCAGTTTGCCAATGCAATTTTACACGGCGTTGTGCATAGATCTGGAGTGCTGCGCACCTCTACAAGGCGTTTCGCATAGGGCTAGAAAGCACCAAAAGCACCCTATCAATAATCCAAATAACTCTTTTTCCACCTAGCAATTCTAAACAAGTGAGTGCACTCCTTGAGCTATCCTCCCAACATTCAGTTCATGATTTTGAAGTTGGTTTTCTATTTAAAATTTCAAACCCTAGGTTGCCTACAAATCCCTCAACCTATCCCTTATACCCTAATTCCCTCAAACAAGTCCCTCCACCTATCCCTTATACACTAATTTCCTCAAACAAACCCCTCCACCTATCCCTTATACCCTATTTCCCTCAAACAAACCCCTCCACCTATTCCTTATACCCTCATCCCTAATACAAAATCCTTAAAACCCTATTTACTAAATAGTCCCTACAAAAAATACCCTCCTTCTCACTCTCATATCATATATATCTCATCCTACATCGCATAAGATCCTTTCCCCTTCCCCTATCCCTATTCACCATAACTCACTTATTGATTACCTTCTCTAGGGTTTCAAAGCTTCAAAATTCAACAAACATGGAAAAAGAGGATAGAGATTATGAGGAGGAGGAAAAGAGTGGTAGTGAAAGCTTGGGAGATGAACCTCAACATCAGAAAAAACAACATAAGGGAGGCAGAATTATCAGAGAGGAACCATCAAACATTAGATAATTATAGGCTTCTCATATGACTGTCTCTTGTTTCAAGAATCTAGGGTTTTATGAGTTTTGTGAGCAGGTAGAAAGAATTCAACATCATCCTGAGCTGACCAGGATTTTTGTGGCCAATCTCCATGATAACAAGGTAAATCTTGTCGGGGTAACATTTACAGTTTCATCCTCCATCATTGCTGATGCTACAAGGATTCCAAATGTGGGGGAAAATGGTATAAGGCACAAGATTTGGATGAGCACTACTATGAGCCATACATTAAATCCAGGTACAGGAATGAAAAGAAGAGGACCTTTCCTTTCGGGTTCCTTGAAGATAAGTATGCCCCTATGATGAGGATCATTATGAAGTATTTTACAAGTGAGGGAAGATTTTCTAGATTTTACACCTATCATATTAGGCTTCTTATGCACTTCACAAGAGTGAAAATGTTGAACATCTCGTATTTATTATTTAGGAACATTGAGAAGATGGCTTACATTGTATAGAAAAAGCCATAACCCCAGCAAATGAGTAGTATCTATCACTACTCCTTGATTAAGATGATTGTGCTACATCATCTCAACCTCCTCAACATCTCTTGGGATACATTTATTTCCAATGAAATCTTCAATGGTCCTCAGATTCCACTACCAGTGCCCCAAGAAATAGAATTTCCTTCGAGCAGTCTGAAAGTAAAGAAAAGTGAGAAGGCTAAAGAAACTAGAGTTGTTGAGAAGCCATAAGCATAAAAAACATATCAGAGAGGGGCTAGAAAGTTGTTTGCAGTGGATAGGCAAGTGCTTACTCCACTTGATTTGGATGGGTCCTTGCCTTCATCATCAAATCATAGGAAAATTCTTTCTCCACAAAATGTGGAAGGGGCTTTGCCTTCTTCACCAACACAACAGGTACAACAGGTGCAACAGGTGTATAATGGGAAGGAAAAGGTGTTAGAGGAAAGCCTCAATGATGAAGAGGAAAGGGAATTTGATTTGATGGAAGGTGATGAACCAGAACAACAACACATCCATCATGGCATTGAGATATTTGACTTGGAGGCTCAAGATGAGGCAACAAACGAAAATATAACCATAAGGGAAAAAGATGCACAGATCCAAGAACTGATGGACAACTTGGCAAGAGTTAAGTATTTCATTTCATATCTTGAGCAAGAGAACAAGAAGCTAAGTGAAAAAGAAGTCCTCATGGAGCTGGAACTTCTCAAAGGAAAGAGGCAAGGTGACAAAGGTAAGTCAGTGAAGCAAGAAGAAGAAACCCTAGTCACCTTGACTAGAAAACAAAGACTTGAGAAAGAGATTGAGGAGGATAGAGAAACTTGGCTTGACAGGGTCAATTTTCATATGGATAATCTGCTACAAAAGGCCAACAGGGGCAATCAAATCATCAGGCACATGGCTTGCCATTACAGGACCCAGAACAAGATTTGCAACATAAGGTTCAAGCAAATGAAGACAAGGCTAAAAAAAACACTCAAAGGCAAAGAGGATGGTGATAGGCTTAGGTTGATTGCTGAAGCTTCCTTGGATAACCAAGATACTTTATGGTGGTGTTCTCCACAAATTTTGAGTAAGTTTTGAAGAATTTTTTTCCTTTTGGAGAATTTAGCAATTTTTGACACATAAATTTTGGCTCCATGAGCGCTGCGATTTTCCTAGGGGCATCCAATGAGTAAATGGTCAGAATTTTTGTATTCACAATGATGAGTACATGCAACCTATGCATTTTCTATACTTTTGAAGTAGAATTGGTCAACCAAAAGGTCAAAAAAACCCAAAAAATGACCTTTCTGCTTTCTTTTTGAGCCACAGAAGAAGCCTTGGGAGAATCAGTTTTTTAGGGGTCCAATGAACTCCAAATGAACAAATTCAAGATGTTATGGAAGTATACTTGAATATTTTTTCAACAAGCTATTTTAGGCCCAATTTGGACACCAGGAAGGCCTCCAAAATGGACCTGCAAAAAGCGATGTGCATAGAACTTAGGCGCCGCGCATAGGGCAATTTTATCTTGAATTTTCACTTCACTGTGCCATGACTGTAATTTTGAGTTTTCTCTCATGGATGATGTTTTTACTGATTTGAATGGTAACAAGGCATGTAAATAGGATGGATAATAGTTACTAGAATGTAGATTCATTAGATCAAAAGTTATCTTGAGGAAAAATGAATCAGTTTCCTCCCTTTTAGAGGAAAGTTCTTAGGTTGCCTATATTCTAGTTTCTTGTTTAGTTTTTGATGGATTAGTTCCTCATCCTAGGGATTTGACCCCTGAGGATGAGAGGAGGTTGAATAAATTTCTATGTCTTCTTCTTCTTTTTCATTGTAAAAGGTTGGACTCAGTTGGATTCTTATGGTTTGAGTAGACATCATTTTGTATCAATTTTTAGCAAGAGATTAATGAAAAGTTGCAGCTATTTCTTTGGGATCCATGTGGTATGATGTTCAGTTCAATTTTCTCTATTGTGATCATATGTTAAAATGTTTTTTGTACTTCATCAACAATTTCATTGCTTTTAAGTGGATGTTTTCAAGTTGATAGGCAGAACCCATAATACTTATGCTGTGTTCTGGGAAAATATTCACAGTGTATGTTTTCTTCAGTTTAGGAAGAATCCATGTTGCTTACATGCTCTTTCTAGCTCCTCACCTGTCTTGAATCACCTCACCCATCAAAACCTAGAGTGTTAAGCCTTGTGCCTACCTTTCCCCATCGAACACCCTGCAAATTTGACCTAATTTCCTTGCCCTAACTGTTTGGCTCCTCCTGATCCTGCAAAACCATTCAAAATCAAATCAAACCTTGTGCTGCTATACCTAGCCTAATATATTTTTCTTGATCCAGTCACCTTGGCTGAGATCCTTATGGACAGAGCCCTCTCCCAGCCTAGTAGGGCTAGCTACTTGGCTAAGCATGGTTTGTGGTTACCCTGGCATTGCCTTCCTTCAGCCTGAGGTTCAATCCAGGTGATAACAAGTCCGACCCAATTTATCCAACTTTTCTACCTTAACGCAACTAGGCCAAAAAACCATAATATCAACTCAGCATTGTATAACGCCCATCAAGATGTTGTCTTTCCAACTCAATTCATGCATTAAATTTCTACCTTTGCAGTTTTTTATCCCATGTAGCAAGGTCATACCTTCATTTAAAAATTCGTCTCCATACACTTCAAGCTTCTCATTTCTAACGAGCATGGTGATTGCCAGGTTTTTATCCCGGGGGTGATGATGATTAGAATTTTTTTTTCAAATCATAACAATCTCTTTAGAAATTATTCCTAGGCACTAACACTATATCAAGGTTTACAACAGTCATTTTTAGGTTATGGGCAGAGACTCCTGGCTCTTTTTGTTCTCAAAAGTTTCAATTGCATCTTGCAATTCATCAGTGCTTCCATCATCTCACATTTTGTAAATGTATACAACTGCAACAAACCCAGTAAATCCTCCTGCCACAATAATGTTTTTGATCCAGAATTCAAGCTTGTGAGGCTTCAGAATCCATACATCTCTGATTACCCTGGTTTTGTCTCACGTTTAGAAAACAGGCTCTTCCTCGGCCACTTCAACTTTGGTTTTTTTTTCCTACGGATCTGCAGTGATCTTCAAACATCCATTTAAAACCACGATGACGATTAGATGATGAGAAGGATTTCTAAAGTATGTACAATCTGTAGGAAAAGAAGGGCTTACCAGGGAAACCTTTGGCTTGAATGAAACAAGAGAAAAGACACATGAGGAGAAAAACATTGAAGGTTATTGGCACCAAAGCCATTGATCCAACATCATACGAGGATCAGAAGTTTCCAAATTGTAGAATTATGGTAATCTCAATGATTGTTTTAGCACATATGCATGACAATATATGCTTCATATCTAAAGTAACGTTGCACCATGTAACCGCTTCCACTTTTCATATAGTAACCCTACTCCATGTAAATGCTTCCAGTACATTCTCCAATATGATGCCAATTGTATAACATAGTAAATGTTGGATATATGTTTCCCATTGTATATCACACTAAGAATTGGTCAGAGCATTCAAGCACCATATGAATGTTTCACATTTCTACACCATCAACGACAATCTATAACGCATCATAGTTGTGGAATATAATATGTCACCTACCAAGTAAATATCCACTGCCCATTATTATTTTTATGACATTAACGTTTCACATTTCTACAACCACTGCTAGAGTTTAACATTACATATTTAATCCAATCAAATTCGTGCGTTATGATAGATGTTAATTCTGCCAACACAAACAATGTAACAGTTTACTAATCTGGAAACATATGTAACGAGTTCGTCTTTGTAACGTTCTCTAAAATTGGAGTATTCTTGATTGATATGCTTTGAACTTATGGGAGAATGAAACTATTCTTCAATACTCTTTTATTTTAAATTGTTTTCTTTGAATTATGACCAGACTATTGCGGCATTTTCCTCCAACAACTCTTATAACAAATATGTTTTCCACTCAACCATTCGGCCGATGAGATTCACTATGATGGTCTCTTGATACCTTCAAAATATTGTTATGGGAATAAGTACCCTAGGGCTTTGGGTTGGAACCCCAACAGAGCAAGAGCAAACTATAGTAAGAAACACTCATAGAACTCGGGCAAAATGCTTATATAAACAAACTATGTGAGAGCGACCATACCCAGATGTCCTTCGTTTGGGTAGATCCCGCAGGGTTTAGACCTTCTGCAACTCCTGATGTTCTCCAAACTTGAAAATAATTCAATTCGAACATACATAACAGTATATAGATAAAGCATTTTAATGAAACTAACTTTATATAATATAATAAAATGATTAGTTATACATCAAAATAACATTCATATATGAATTACAACAGTATTTGATGCATAAACACAGTTAACTAACACTAACATGGAGAGAGTTCACCTGAGTCGCCTTCTTCTGGCTCCAAGCAGAACCGTCCTCTGGATCCGTCTAGTCCCAGTCTTCAACAACCTCCTTCCATAACCAATACCATGATATATCAAGCAAGAGGGAGAATATATATAATCAAGGAAATAAGGGTTTCCTGAATTGTGGGGAAGTGCATGAAGCACAAGGATACTTCAGACTCAGTCAGGGATAATCTAAGTAAAATAACTCTATCTCTTCTCCTCCTTAGGGCCTTCCCATAAAAGTCTATTTATACTCCTCCCAATTAGTTTTTTAGTTGGGAAAAAGTTGGGCCATGGGCAATAGGAGGTAATCAACAGGTAAAAACCCTAAACTCCACCCATAATTAAGGAAATTTATTTTTTTTTAAGTGTTTTAACACATATACGTGGGTTGGGTATTGACTAACCCGTGTGTACACACTTTTATCTCAGGGAAAAGTAGCGTACAGGGAATAAAAAACTATTTTTTAAATATTTGGAACAAGTCTGGAAGGAGGGGTTGCCCTAGGCCATAAAACAAGCATCGCAAATACCAAGGGTGGTAAATGGTGCTATGACAAATATTGTAAATGCATTGTTGTTATAGTAATATTGTATCCTATTCTTGCTTTGTTAATTTGTCGATAAAAGAAGATATTATATATCACACTTCCCATAATATGTATGATTTATTAATAAGATACACCTTCCCTAAGCGCTCTGGATAAAAGTCCCGCAAGGTTTGAATAACTACAATGGTGCCATGAAGGCTTACATTCTTGTATTCCCAATCAACAAAATATACTATAATAGAAAATTTTGTTTGTCCTCTTGTAGCACTAGCAGACATTTTATCAAAGGCATAGAAAAAAAAAATGTTTAACAACCCCCGTATTCAAGTGGCAAGAAATGTTCCTAACCAGAAGAAGAACCATTATTGGCCTTCTCACTTTGTCAAATCCTTGCATGTAGAAGTTATTTTTTCTTAAAGCTCATTACAGACCATTGTTTCTGGATGTATCCAAGGGGTACACAAGTATGTCTATTTTATATACTTTTTAGACATCTCAAAAGCCTTTTTCACATTTCATTCCTGGGCATACAAGAAATGTAAAAGTGTAGCATCATCTGTAACATGGAGGGGGGATATTCCTTTTGAATTTTGTCTCTCATAAGTAGAAACTTGTCTCTGACCACATCATAAATTGAATTGTTGATGTTTTGTTTGTCTTCATGTTAGCCAGTTCAGTATGATCTCATACACAACTTTGATCTCACCATCTTTGTTATCATCTCAGGACATTTTATGGGTCTCTCTCCCCTTGGGATGTTTCTTCTCTAACATTGTCATTAACCTGGTTCTTTATTAATCTCATGAGAAAATCTCCTCAAAATATTAATGATGTTACAACTTCCATCTTCTTTTATGTTTCTTTTCTTTGTCTATAAGTTGGATATAATATAGTGGCAATGCCATCCACTAAACTATTTATTCAACATATTTTCCAGAGTATAAATGTATTTAACACCTTCATATTCAAGGCTTTCTTTTCAATATTGAGTTTTCTCTCTGTTGAAGCCCCGAAAATCGGGTCGACAACAAGGGGGATACCTGTCGGGTCTGGACCTTGGTTGGCAGCTCCTTTTCCATTTGGTATAACGGCTCCGACTGGGGATATGGGACCAGTTTCCCAATTTAAGTGTGTCTGTGCGAAAGATTGATATTTCTGATCTAACAGTTCCTAATTGAGATGCTCTAATTCTAATTTTAATCTAATGACATGCTATTGTATTCTAATAAACAGAAATATCTAAGTCTATGCTAACATGGGGTGTAACCTTTCTGTTATGCGATATAAAATGATTTCAGATAACAATCGGTAATAAATATCATTCAACTATTATAAGAAAAGAATTCAATATAGATGAACCACTTCGCATAAAAAGTTAGGCGAAACAGTTGTGAAAAACATATCACATAATAAGCTACTCATACATTAAGCACAAATAAATAGCTATCACCGTACAAAAGTGCCAAATGATAACTCAGGAATTCACGCATTAACATATAAACAACTGAAATTAAATATCACTTTAACACAGAAGATATAAATACTTAAGAGATAGAAGTACCATTTATAAATAGTTCTACTCATGAGCGTCAAGCGATAATGATTTATCTCTTCTCAATCCAACATCCACTAAGAGTACAGCAGTGCAACATTAGTAGCAGATATTAAATGCAAAAATCAACAAATCCTATTCTATTCATTCATCAAAACCTCCTCGGAGGGTGCAAAAGTGCATGTTCTGAGGACATGTTTTTGATAAATTTCCTCGGAGGGTTTAAATACTACTAACTATATCTAAAGATAACTTATTACAAAAATGTATGATACGGTTTAAATGACCGTCCTTTCTCTAGGAAAAAATAAAGCAAAACTATTTCTAAAATTAAATCTAACATCTAACTTTTTCTATATTTGCTCCTTAATGTTGCAAGCATTCAGCATTTGCTTTAGAAGAGTCAGTTGGCCGACTTCAGCCTTTAACTATGCTGCAAAAATGGAATCAACAAGAGCTGGTGCCATCTTTTCGGTACTGGGCTTATAGGAGACTGAACCATTAGAGGCTTTCCATTATGAGAAGTTTTACCCAGCCGCTAATCACGCATCGGAAATTACCTCTATTTCTTAATCCGGGCTTCCTTGGTGCGATTTTCGCCTCTTGCGTGCTTTCTTTTAGCAGATGTAAAGTTGAAATTTTGTGAAAATAATGATTCCGAGAGCTCTTGACCTTGAGCCCTAAACTGCCTGTTTTGATGTCAGCCCTGTCCAGTACCCATTTTATTTGTGCAGGGGAGAATTTTGGGCCTTGCCGCTCTCCGGTGCAGGAATAGACAAGCTAAATCTGCAATTGATGCTTCAGGTGACCTTGATGAGTCTGTAGTAGCGGAAAATCCCATTACCTTAGGATTCTCTTCCTCAAGTAGACTATATGTGCCTTCCCAGGTGGAAATACCTGTGTCTCTATTGCATGTGGTGTATGTGTACAAGGACGCCTTTTCTTTGTCTTCAGACGTTGGAGCCATTACCTTTCTTTCCCATTGTTTCCTGTATACTGCTTTGTATAACTTTTTGTTCTTCGTCCTGCAGTTTATAAGTGAGGTGAGAGCAGTGATAAGAAATACTGACGGGAAAGCTTTAAATGCCAAAGATCTGCAAAAGTATATCACTCTACGTGAACAGGCTCTTTGATAAACTCAAAAACCATATTTCCTTAACAATTGGCAACTACTTCATTAATTAGCATTAAAGCGCATAACCAGGTTTCGTTTTATGGAAAAAGCTTTTTCTTGAATAATGATCCAGAAAAGTCTGCGATGGCGCTGTATCGGATAATCACAATATCACAATACCGTATGATCACAATATCGCAAGATCTTTCTGTTGTCTTATCGTAAGATCGCTCTGCCGTTTTATCACAATATCGCACAATAGCGATATCGCATGATCGCAATATCGCATGATCGCAATATGTGCATATTTTGTGTTAAGCAGTTCCTTGAGAGGTGCGATTTTGCAATATGCACTATCACATATCGGCATTTTCTGTGGTTTTTAGCATAATTGCATTTTAAGGCATGCGATGCGATATTCCTTAAGGAGTGATTTTATCTTTCACCATCATAAAACTTAAGATTTTTTAGATTTCAAAGGTATTTTCCTAAGTTATGATGGTAAGTTTTATTAAAAAGGAAATACAATCCCTAATTGATTTTTTTAATTTTTTGACTAAGGGTCCCCATTATTTAGTATTAGTAACAACACTAAATAAGAAGGGGGGTTGTTGGTGGCCACAACCATTGGCGATTCACTTGGAAGAACCAATTATCTCTATCTTTCTTTTGAATTTTCTAAACTTCCAAAACAAATTTTTTTCCAAAAAGTTAAACTTTATTATAGAAAGATAAAGTACATTATGCTTTAACCTGTCAATGATATTTTGTTTCAACTATTTTCAACTTTGATTATTTGCTCCCTCAAGCTAGTCCTTGTATTTACATCAGTCATTACTAGGTTTATAAAGATAAAACGAAGTCTTCTCTGTAAACCAGTTTTAAATATGCTCATTTTTTGTAGGTAGAGCCTCTGTTGCTAGCAGGCATTCATAGCCTCGAAAAGGTTACCTGTTACCCGGAAATGATCCTGTATCCTACTTAAAGAAACATACAACTCCCAAAGAAGAATCCACATCCACACTTGTTGCTTTGATTTTCTTTTACTGTTAAAGAACAATTTCTTGGTTTGATAGCCAATTTATGACACAATCATTCACTTGATTTATAAATTTGTTGAACAAGCTGGCTCGTGATGAGACCCCTTGCCTTTTGATTGCAACAATCTTGAGTCATTTCCCTGTTGTAGTATGCAGTATTGGCAAAGTCAGCAAGTTATAATATTTGTGATTATGATAAGCTGGCTCATGATGAGACCTCTCACTCTTTAAGATAAAGTGTATCCTTGGAATGTTCCTCTGAAATTTGTGATTTCCTTAGTAGGGAGGAAGTCATTGTTTCCTTAAGATAGCTCTGGACGACAATAGTAGAGTTTTTTTGAAAGAGCTGTTCTACAGAGAATCTTTATTTTGTTATTGATAGCTTTGATTGCACTGATATAAAACAATTTCTCACTAAAGGTTGTTTTCATCAAATTTTATGAAGCTAAAACTAGTATCATATCTAGGCTAGAGTCTTTAACTGTATCTTTCTATAATAAAGATCAATTTTCCAAAAGATTTGCTATTTATACAAGCGAAAGATCAAAATATGAAAGACAATTGGTGTCTTTTTCGTAAATTCCTAATGTAACCATTCACAACTGGTTTTATGAAGATAAAAATATAATCTACAAAATAGAAGAATAATCTTCTAAGGAAAATATTTCTTAAAGATCTGTCCATTAACAGGTAAAGAATCTCTTTTCCCTGCTAAATCTTACAACATAAAAGTGGACGGACCTATGACTTCTACAATCTGAAAAGGACCAAGCCACATTCGTTGAAATTTTGAATGTTTCGCTTTTTCCTCATGGGCCTTGTCCCATTTTAAAACTAAATCTCCCATCTGAAAATCTTTTGTGGTCATCATGTTTGAATAAAAAGAGGATTTTACCAATGCTTGATGAGGAGCATGAGTTATTTTAGCCTGTTCTCGTTGTTCTTCTAACTTAATTATTTCCATTTTCCTTAGCTGTAAGGAGGAAATTGGTACTTCATCAATATATTGAACTAAAGACAAAGAGGGGATTGCTAAATGAGTCTGGGGAACCACTTCTTTTCCATAAACTAAATTGAATGGAGAAGTGCCGATGGAGGCTTTTTGCGTTATTCGATCTGCCAATAAAGCATATATTAAAGACTTATGCCAATTTTTATGATTTTGGTCAACTGTTCGTTTGATAATATTGATTAGGTTTTTGTTTGTAGATTCAGCTAACCCATTTCACTGTGGAAAATAATTGGCAGAATATTTAAGTTTAAAACCTCTTTTAAGTGCAAATTCAGTCATTGCATTTCTAGAAAAGTATGATGCATTATCGAACATTAAAGCGGAAGGAAACACAAACCTCGTGATTAGAAATTGATCTATGAACTCAATGATATGTTCAGCATTAGCCGTCTTGAGAGGAATTGCTTCTACCCATTTAGTAAAGTAATCTGTTGCTGTAAGGATATATCTATGCTGTTTAGAAGAGTGAGGAACGATCTCACCTATTATGTCCAATCCACAGTGGTCAAAAGGTTGTTCAATGTTGACTGGCTGTAGTGGCAAGGATGTTTTCTTTCCTCTTCGAGCAACAGTTTGGCAGATTTTAAATTTCCTCACGTAGTTGTGCCAGTCTTTGAATAATGTGGGCCAGTAATAGCCTGTGTGTAAGATTTTATGTGCAGTAGTATCTCCAGCATAGTGTCCGCCTGCTGGCCCATCGTGGAGTTCCTGCAAAACTTTTTCAGCTTCAGATTTCTCAAGAGATCTAAGGAGAAAAAAATCATAATTTATTCTAAAAAGAATACCATTCAAGAGCTAATATTGTTTAGCTTTCAACCATAGAGCTCTTTTCTTGGTATGATCGAGGTGTGAAGGAGCATATCCATTCTTTAGATAATAAATGATATTGGCATATAATGACTCATTATCGTTTAGGCTTACCTCGTACACTTGTATGTCTGCAGATGGAATTTCTGATATCAACAATGCTCCGGCCAACATCTTGCAAAAACATTTACCTTTTACAATGCTTGCTGGTTTGATTTCTACATCATATTCCTGTAAGGCAGTAACCCAATTGGCGCTTTTCTCACCCACCTCCTTTTGTACTAAAAGATTTCTTACTGCTGGAAACGGTACAATGATTTTTGTATGGGTTTTGAGTGGAAAGGGTCTGAAATATTTAATTTCTTTGAAAATAGCATAAGCCTGTTTCTCCACATCTGAATAATTTAATTCATCCCCCTGTAAATTTGAACTGAAGAATGCAATTGGGGCTTCTGCCTTATCTTGATTTGCCTGAGTAAGTATCGCTGCGTATGATCTGTTAGATGCAAATGTCTATAAAATAAAAGGCTCTGAAAATTTTGGAGTTTCTAAATATGGAGCATTAAAAATTGTTTGTTTGATCAGATTGAATGCTTCATATTCGTCTTGGCCCCATTTGAAGGTTGAGTTCTTTTTTATCATTGCTTGCAAAGGAGACACGATTCTTGAAAAATCCGGAACGAATCTCTTTACAAATTTTATCTGACCAAGCAAAGATTGCATGGCTTTTTTGTTGTGAGGTAGGGATATTTCGTTTGATTCTGTCAGGATCAATGTGAATTCCAGATTTTGACACTATGAATCCTAGAAGTTTTCCTTCACTTAATGCGAAAAAGGATTTTTTCGGGTTAAGTGAAATTCCATACTTTAAACAACGTTGGAAGATTTGTTCTAAATCCCTCAGATGGTTGCTTCGTCTCTTGGAATAGACAGTTATATCATCCAAATATATTACCACAGACTTATTAACTAAACCTTTGAACGCGATGTCCATGGCTCTCTGAATGTGGCACCAACATTAATCAAACCAAAAGGCATTTTTTTATATGCGTAGGTACCCCATTTGGTTCTGAATGTGGTTTTTAATTGATCATCAGGATGTACCAACACTTGATTATATCTTGAAAATCCATCTAAAAAGGACATTAACTTTGACCCAGCGACTACCTGCAAAATTTGTTCCATAGGAGGCAAAGGAAAATTATCCTTTTGGCAAGTTTTATTAAGATTTCGAAAGTTAATACAGATTCTAATATCCCCATTTTTCTTTCTAACGGGGACCATATTAGAGACCCATTTGGAATGTCGAACGGGAAATATTATTTCGGCATTCAATAGCTTGTTGAGTTCAGATTTGATCTAGTTCTCTAGATTGGAAGAGATTTTCTCAACTTTTGTTGAGCTGGTTTTTCGTTGTCAGTCATTGGAATAGTATGTTGGATGATGGAAGCGTCATACGTTTTAAGTTCATCATAGTTCCAAGCAAAAACATTTTTGTATTGTCTCAAAATATGAATGTATGCTAATTTTTCTTCAGAAGCTAGGCCAAGGCATAGGTTGATATTCTAGGATTTGGTATCAGTCCCTAGATTTACTAATTCGTAGTTCAGAGTTGTACTTTGAAGTTTCAAATTGGTAGATATTTTAAACCGATCTTTCAAATCATAAAGGTCTTCTAGTTTGACTACTGACTTAGGTATAGCATTGTTAGTGCTATCCTGTTGCAATTTTCGGTCATGTTGGTCTTCATCAATTATTTGATTGGTATAAGATCCTTCAGATGTGAGAAAAATCACGATATCAAGATCGTCATTGAATATTCTCCAATTTGTGATGTTATCAGGAATAGAAGGTCTGACGATTAATTCTATTGAGAATATATCTGGACTAAAATCTTCTGAAGGGATAAGTTTAGATGCTACATTAGCTAAAAGGTCTACACTTGCATTCTGGAGTCTGGGAATTGATGAAATATTAAATGCTATAAAGTGTTCAGTCAGATCTTGAACTAAAGATTGATAATGTTTTAAATGGCCCGATAAGCAATGCATAGTATTACATACCTGTCTGTCTACAATTTCAGAGTCTCCGAAAACATGAAGGTATTTGACATCTAATCCGATTGCTTTGTACAACCCTTGGACTAAAGCTTCATATTCTGTTGTATTGTTGGTGCAATCAAATTCGAGTTTGCAAGTTAACATAGTTTTATCTCCTTCTAGACTAACTAACACGCATATTGCTCCTGCTCCTTCGTTAGATTTAGAACCATCAAAAACTAATTTCCAAAATGAATATTTATTTACACGACTATCTAAAATTTGATACATTTAGAACAATCTGTTTGAGAAAAAATTTCGGCTTGAGATAAAATAGAATGTTCTAGGTAAGGTGATGTATGAGCATTAAAATTTCATAGGAAAGAATCTACTGAGTAATTTCCAATAATGCTATTGTTATATGCTACTGGTTCATTTTCCCCCTCGAGTTTTGTTACTATGTATTTCTGATGTCGTTCTCGTTCAATTTTTATTTGATTTGGTTTACCATTGTAGGGCAGCCACATGTGTGACCAGTCAGTTGTGAAGTATCCATGGAGTTTTTCTGACCAATCCCTGCTAAGAATTAAGCCATAAAATTATGGAATATCAGCAACTAAAATGTAGATAACTTGATATACCTTTGGGTTAGATGACAGCCTTGTGGTAACCTGATTCAATTCGCCAATTATTTCGACTTGTGATCAATCTAGCTGGACTATGTGCACAATAGATTTTTGTGGTTGAACGTTCAATTTCGTACATATTGATTTTGGTAAAATATTTGATGAAGCTCCCGAATCTACTAAGCAATTATGCACATTTTTATTAAAAATTTCATAAGTAAGAAAGAACGGGGGAGTATGAGATCTCGATCTTCCTCCAATTAACACGATGTCATTTGGATTAACTTTGTTAATCGCGTTAGTTGGAGGTATTCCCATGTCATGGGAAGCTTGAGAAATTACAGCGGCAAGAAAAGGTGCAACTGGCATAGCATGTAATTCTTTCAAAATTATCTTTTGCTGGTGTTTTAACTTGCTCAATTCATAAAGAGTGATGTTGGCCTGAGTTTTTTTCATATCTTCTATAATATTGTACTCCATTTCATCCGAAATGATCAGTGTTTTAGATGGAGTAGACGAATCTATTTGGACTGGGCTGGTTTGAGTCGCTTTAGGTGTTGTTTTCTTGGCTGCGACTTTATCCTTCATCGCCAAGCTTGGACTTTTTGGCTTAGGGATAGTTTGAGGAGGATCAAGCTGATTTCTACTTCGTGTACTAACCGGGGATGCTTCTTGATCTTCTTCTTGTGGGAGGATGAAATCCCACATTCCTTGTAACTCTACAACTTCTTCGTCATTGGTCTGCCCTTCAGTAGTGATTTCCTCTTCTTCTTCTTCAGATTCAGCACTTGTAATAACATTGGGGGGATTAGAATCAGTTGAAGGGCTTCTTTTCAAAGCTCTGTAGGGCTTCCTTGAAGAGGTTTCTGCCACTTGTTTTTTAATGTCGACCATCTCATTAGACATGGTCTTCAAAACTTTTTGCAATCCTTCTAGATCGAATGGATCTTTGGATTGTTTTTTCTTGGGATCTTCTTTGAAGGTAACCTTCTTGTATTTCCATTCCTCTATCGCGGATTTCTTTTCTAGGGCTATTATACTTTTCTGTACTACTAGTGCTTCTTTCATATTTTCGGCTAAAGTTGTCTTATTATTCCTGTCCACGAAGATTGCTATATTTGATGGTAAAGCAGTGATATACCATTCACTTCTCACTTCTTCGCTAGGCTTGGAAGCAGTAGGAATTTTGTTTAACAATTTATTGAAACGTGAATTGAAATCTTTGATGGGTTCTTTTGACTTGGCCCTAAGATTTGACAAGTCATTGATCAATGTCACTGTAGACCTATCATCACTGAACATGGTGAGGAATTGCTCTTGGAAGATATCCCAACTAGTGATATATCCTAATGGTAGTGAGAAATACCATGATCCAGCTGTTCCCAGAAGAGTGTAAGGAAAAAGTCGAACAACAACATCTTTGTTGGTAACTCCATTAAGATTTATGGATAGCATAAAATTATTAATATTCTCTTCAGCTAGCA
Organism: Pinus taeda; assembly: GCA_000404065.3. Taxonomy (NCBI): domain Eukaryota; kingdom Viridiplantae; phylum Streptophyta; class Pinopsida; order Pinales; family Pinaceae; genus Pinus; species Pinus taeda. The sequence continues at coordinate 104,495 of APFE031536006.1, read as the reverse complement.
TGCCTGCCTTAGGGTTAAACTTAGGCAGCAATTTTTTAGGATGGGCTGGCAGCTGACTCAAGGGTGCAGGCATTAAGACTGACCCTGGATTGTTCCATGGAGATTGAGCCATCGTTGATATACTAACGGAGGGAAGTGGAGATGATGATCCCTGAGGTTGGGAAGATGAGGATATAATAACTCCAAATGATTGAGAAGGAGATGTAGAAGTACCAGTAGGCTGGTGGACAATGATCTGAAGTGGTGAAGTGGATGGTTGGCTTCGTGATGAGGAAGTTGAGATGGACGATGGTGAGGAAAGAGTTTCGCTATCAGACCCTTTAAGTGATCTCCTTGCTCTCTTCCTAGTGGGTAGAGGTAACTCAGTTGGTTGAACACCAAACGTTTCGCTCTTTAGTCTGGTTAAGGGATGAGCAGGGTTATATTGCGAAGTCACGCTGCCTTCAGATTTATCAGATCTTTGAGGAGATATAGAAAACCGCTGAATTTTGTAAATGAGAGATTCAACTTCAGGCAGTTCAATAGTAGATTGTTCTGAAATGTCAGGGTTTGTAGCAGCGACTGTTGATCCTACGACTTCTAGCTATGGACTGAAAGATTCTAAATGCAATGGAGAAGTCAGGGGAGATGGTGAGGGCGATTTACTCTCAGAATCATATTTAGATGTGGACTTACTTGCCATTCATAGTTCGAGGCCCTCCTTCTAGCGCCAAATATGTCGAAGCCCCCAAAAATAGGGTCAACAACAAGAGGGATACCCGCCCGGTCTACACCTTGGTTGGCAGCTCCTTTTCCATTTGGTATAGTGGGTCTGACTGGGGATATGGAACCAGTTTCCCAATTTAAGTGTGTGTGTGTGTGAAATATTGATATTTCTTATCTAACGGTTCCTAGTTGAGATGCTCTATTCTAATTTAATCTAATGACATGCTATTGTATTCTAATAAACAGAAATATCTAAGTCTATGCTAACCCAAGGTGTAACCTTTTTGTTATGCAATCTAAAATGATTTCAGATAACAATTGGTAATAAAGATCATTCAACTGTTATAAGAAAATAATTCAATATAGATGAACCACTTCGCATAAAAAGTTAGGCGAAACAGTTGTGAATAACATATCGCATAATAAGATACTCATACATTAAGCACAAATAAATAGCTATCACTGTACAAAAGTGTCAAATGATAACTCAGGAATTCACGCATTAATAAATAAACAAATGAAATTAAATATCACTTTAACACAGAAGATAGAAACAGTTAAGAGATATAAGTACCATTTATAACTAGTTCTACTCATGAGCTTCAAGCGATAATGATTTATCTCTTCTCAATCCAATATCCACTAAGAGTACAGAAGTGCAACATCAGTAGCAGATATTGAATGCAAAAATCAACAAATCCTGTCCCATTCATTCATCAAAACTTCCTCAGAGGGTGCAAAAGTGCATGTTCTGAGGACAAGTTTTTGATAAATTTCTGGACCCTTCTCTAAATGCATGAGAAGGG